>PVLD010003682.1:0-137890 GCA_004027595.1 Dinomys branickii
ACTTTCCCACGTCTCGCCCCGGCAGCCTGGTCCGCCCTACCACATCTCCCCCGGCATCTCAGAGAAATACGCCCAGTTTAAACTTCCCAGCCGAGGTTCCGGCATTCACGCTCACCAAGTCTGTCTCGAGCTGGTGGTGTTTATTAAGGAGGTTCGCTCCCTTGCTGCTCACCTGGTCGCCATCTTCCCCGGATCTCCGCACTTTCTTATCTAGTATTTATTTTATTTTTTTTGTAACTGGCTTATTTCATTTTGCATGATGTTCTTCAGGTTCATCCATGTGATCACATTTCCTTCTTTTTAAGGGTTTAATAATTAATATTCCATTGTTTATATTTATAAGATTTATCCACAGATGGATACAATAAAAATGGGTCCACGAAAATCTCTTCAAGGTCCCTCCATCACCTCAGCCCTGTACTTGCATTGGACTGAGAATCTTTACACTGAGCTACATACCCAGCCCTTCTATATTTTTTGGCACAGGGTGTCTTTAAGTTGTTCCCACTGGACTCAAACCTGAGATCCTCCTGCCTTAAGGGTTTTGCTTTTAATTCTAGTAACTGGATTGCTGAGTTACATGGTAATTATTTTTTAAATTTTTTTGAGGAACTTTCACACTGTTTTCCATTGCAACTATTCTGCACAAGGCTTCACATATCTCCACATCCTTGCCAGCACTATTTTTTTTTAAAGTAGCCATCATGTTGGATGTAAGGTGATATCTGAAGGGCTTTGATTTGCCTTTCTCTAATGAGTAATAATGTTCTAATCATCTCATGTACCTTTTAGCCATTTGTAGGTCTTTGGAGAAATATCTGTTCAAATTCTTTTGCCTATTTTAAAATCTGGTTTTGGTGTTGAGTGTTGAGAGTTTTCTGCATATTCTAGATACTAACACCTTATTATAAATGTGGTTTACAAATATTTTTTCCTATTCCATAGGTTAGACCATTATGGCCTTCTTTGGTTTGTCTTGTTTCCTTGGCCTCACTCTGCAGAATCAATTTACAGATAATTTTAAAGACCCAATATAGTTTTTAAGAGAGAACTACCCAGCTTCTTTGAGTCCAGTATGAAAAGGTCTCCATGAAGAATGGAGGGGGATATACCCAGGGACTATATTTATCCCCTAGCCTGTGAACAGTGGCCTTGTCCTGGATGGCCCAGAAGATCCCTGAATATGTCTTTTTGGAGGTGGATGTGCATGTCTGGCCACAGTGTTCTCATTCCTGCCAGATCATTTGAAGCTTTCAGATTCACCTTGGACTTTCCAGCTTCCCAGGAAAGCAGTACAACTCCCAGGGCTCCAAAGCCAAATCCAGCCTTCTAGAGTTTCTCTAGGGAAGCCATTCTTTGGAGTGTGGTCCTCCTGCATGTTTTGGCTCAGATGAAGTCCCATTCTCTGTCCATGCAAGTACCCACCTCCATGGCCGAACTCTCCTTTAAAAACCTATTGCACATAAATTTTATACCCCTTTTGGAGATTTTTTTATATATCAACTTTTTACCATCTTCCCCGTAGCTCTTTCAGGCAGTGACTGTGACTTGCATTTCCTTGCCACTCTCATAGCTGTTGTGACAGTTGTCTGATGGGTTGGAGAGCATTACCATGTAGTAAGTACTTTCCTGTCCCAAACTGTGGTTCCAGGCATGGAGAGGAGCAGGAGCTGGGGGATGTGCTAAATTGAGTGGACTGAGGTCCTCAAGCATAAGTGCTGTTTGCTTTGAAGATAATCAGTGCCTTGGGCTGTGTTCTCTCTGAAGGGCAAGTTGGGTAGGGGATGGATCTAGGTGCAGAGAGATGCACAAGGACAGAATTCAAGTTCTGCCATTTGAAGGACTTGAAGCAGATAGCAGCTCAAGGTTGCTTAGTACAGAGGTCAGAGCATTACCCTAACACAACCCAAGATGCCCTTGTGAAATTTCATCAGCTTCAGGATGAATATGGACCATGCCCTTGTGAAATTTCATCAGCTTCAGGATGAATATGGACCTTGAAAGGATGTTTGGATCACTTGCCTGGCCCTCTTTAAAAGGCTCATCTGAAACAAATTTCCTCACATTCTTTTCCCTGTATGACTTTTAATCTTTCCCTGGAATGCCTCCACTATAGGAAACCCAAAGGTAGACTGCCTGAGTGTAATCTTTGTAGGCTGAGCTAGGAGATCCCGAACTGTTGTCCAGCTGTGAAGCAGCGCATTGACCCTCTGCTCTTTCTCCAGCTTGTAGAGTGAGAGGCTAATGGAGTTGAATAATTAACTCAGAATAATGGCTTGATGTCTTTTTTATTGCCATCTCACTGTGCAACAGTTGCTGCCTTATTTTTAGAAGCATTTATGGTCTTTACTACACCTAGAAATTGGAGTAGAATGAGAATAAATTATATACTTTTCAACTGATATTTTGAACATAGGTGGAAATTGAAGTAAGGCTGACCATTGTGCCACTAGGAGTGCAGATGAGACCGTGCCTCAACCTTACTCTGTCTTGACCTTGCTCCCATCCAGGGGTTTTGGTCTGAATATTCTCAGCATTGATTTTATGGGAGAAGTCCATTTCTCTCTAGTATATAAATTTCCTTTTGACAGTTTAATGCTGTGAACCATAAATTGACCTATTGTGTTTATTTCTAAAAGTCATCTCTATTATTAGTACAAATATAATTCCATTGTAAAAGAGAAGTGGCCCTATCTCCCTTGCCGAGGTTAGTCATCTTCTAAGCTACCCAACCCCCTCATTCATCTCTGGCCCTTGGCATTAGAGTAATTATATTAGATGGCAGAGGAATTGTTACCAGATAATATCTTAGAAATAGGGAAATTATGAGCTAATTTCAGCTATCTCAACTTAATGAGAATGTTCTTTCTGAAGTGCTACCAATGTAAACCTTTAAAAAATGACAAGTGAAAGATACATCCTCTCTCGGTGAAGCTCAGTGCGAGCTCTGCCAGCATATCCAGTTGCTATTATCTGGCCAATTGCTGGGGTGGCTTTTTTTATCTTCCTTCTAGGCTTTATTAATTAACTTTTCTCTAAGCTTAGCTGTTATCACCAGCTTCTCTGGAAGAGGGGAGGGACTGTGGTCCGAAGTGACATAACTCAGCCTGTAGGACTGTCATCTGGGCTGGCAGGGCTACACTCCAGGATAATGACTGATCCACACAGTACCTTTCTTCTACCTGGCCTGGATTGCACATGGATACCTGCCTTTCTCCTAGCATGGATTTGCATCTTTGATCTTGTTTTATTAATCTAGCATTATTCCTCCCACATGGACATGGCCAAAGGCTGTACTTTGATGTGGTTGTCTCCAAACAGTTGACTCCTTTGATCTCAAGATTTCCCACTTTTCTGTGTCTTACACCTTGGCAGGGAAGTGGATGTACAGAGGCTTGATGTTTTGCAGGCCCTGACTCAGCCCTGTCAGGTGTGTGCTGCGTCCATTTTTGGTGGTCCCTCAGTACAGTGTGCTGTTACTGCGCCGCCACCGTACCCAACCCTCACCGGGGCAGCACTAACCTTTCTGAGTGGTAGTTAGGAAGGGCAGTACTTGGAAGGGATTGTAATACACTTTATATAAAGCAGAAAATCAGCTGTTCATAACATTGGAAACAGGAAAGAGTGGACACAAAGATGATACAGAAGGCTGGATGAAGCCTGGTCGCCAGCCCCTGGTCTCCTGGTGGTAGTGCCACTGCCTCTTCCATCCCCCATGCCTCAGACATATTCCCTTCTGAGAACTAACCCTTTTTGTCCAGTCCTTCCAAGTCATCTCTGTTTTTTATGAGAATTGATACCACTCTGAATTAACACTGTGGTCTCAAATCAGACTCTGTTTTCAAATACTGTCCTTCTGCCTACTGACTCTCTAACTTTGAGCAGGTCAGTTAATCTCCTCCTGCCTCAGTTTTCTTAACTATAGGATGGGACTAACATTTGATAGACCTCACTCTTAGTGGTTGTGGGCACTAAATGAAAACTCGTAAGATATTTGGACTTCAGCTGTCTGGTTGCTTTTTGAACAGGGCCACTGCTGGTTCTTAGCCTATTGCATAAAGTAGAAAAACATGCCTCTCCCTTGCTAATTTATGCCCCATTCTTCCCACCAAACACAGCTTGATGCCACTGGTGAGTGTGCATGGTGAATCCCACTCATTTGTAGCTAAAGCTGCCAATGCTTATGTTGCCAGCTTGGTGAGTGTGGTGAGTGGTATCACATCCATCTACCGCGTGAGTCTTATCTGCACATCCTGCTGGTCATTGGAAGTTCTGTCCTCCCCACTGTCCTTAATGTCTTGAGAACCTTTCTATTACTTGTTCAACACTGACTTAAGTCGGACCTTGACTGGATCTTATCTGGCTTCCTCCTCCACACTCTATTTCCTGCCTCTGGTTTTATACACCATCTGCTAAATCTGTGTTTCTCCTGCTGGTGTCTGGGGCTTGATCTGATGGTTATTTCTTAATCTGAAATCCTCCAAATCTTCCCACTGCCTGGGGTAAAATCTACTATGCACCATAGTGTAGTCATATGGACCATGGGCAGGACCCCTGCCTCCCTCTGCGTCACTAAGCCTCCTCCTCACCTCCCTTCCTCTCTGTGGGCCCCACCTTTCCACATAGCAATGGACCCATATGGCAGACATTGAGTTGAGCAGTGGATGAAGGTGTTAATAAGGTAAAGTATGAAGAGCTCAAATAATACTAAAACTCAGCAATATAAAATTAACCAAGGATCACAGACTATTCACAAGGTACAGATTATTAGTACATAGAGAAATGTTGAACTCTATTAAGGATCAAAGAAATTGAAATCCAAGTACATTTTTACATACCAAATAACCAAAGATTTTTAAAAGTTAAAGTGCAGTATTTGCCAGAGCTTTGATTCATTAGTATTCCCAGTGCACGGAGGATAGGTTGACCTGGATGGATCAGAAGAGAAATTTTCAGAGGAATGAAAACATTCTGAACCTGCAAAATGTTCTTTTCCTGCAACTGTATCTCTATATGCTTTCTACTCTGTATGACATTTGTCAAAACTACATTGAAATGTACTAAAATTGATGCCTCTTATCATGTGTAAACTCTAAAGATGATTAAAACACTGTTGTCTAGTGTTAGAATAAGGCGCTTTCATATATTGGGTGGTAAGGGTGAGGTAATAACATAACTTCATCTTTCTGGAAGTTAATTTGCTTCTGCCTTTTAAGAAACACTATTCTTGGGTGTGGTAATTCTCCTAGAACAGCACACTTGGGAAAGAATCATGGATTTGAAGATGTTACTGTATATGCCATTGTCAGTTTTGATAGCAGTTAACACTGGAAAAACAAAGTGTCCTATGATAATGGGTTGACTAAATTATGATAAATCTGTATGGGACCAGTGCCAGCTCACGAGATTCCTTTATGTGAATTGGGATAAGCTATCCCAGGCTTCGGAGTAGCAGCTGAACTGAAGCACCACCTGTCCCCTTTCCTGGTACCTCTGTACATCCCAAGTTTCTGACCACAGCCTGATCCATATGGCAAGATGGACATTAATATCTAAATGCCTTTGAAAAATAGTGTGGGTAGTTTGTAATGGAAAGTTAAATGAGGAAAAAAAGCTGAAATTGTGCAAATAATTGTAATTTTTTTCAAAATTTTTTAATCTCCTGGAGATTACTGAGATGTAACCCATGGTTGACATGAGAATCATGTCTGACCTTCTCTCCTGTCCCTAAATTTTCTCTCTTGTAATTCTTTTTCTATTTATCGAAATAGCTATTTTTTATCTTGCTAATTTACTGAAGGTCTGTGGCGCTGACCTGCAGCAGTGGTCTCTGAGCACAAGAGCGGAGCAGAGGAACTGGGTGTGTTTCAGGCAGAGCTGGCCTAGAGTAGAGGGTGAGGGTGGCTTTGTGGAAGTCCAGTGGCTCCTTCCGTAAAAGGAGGCATCTCTTAGCTCTGGCTTCTTTCTGTTCTTCAGGTTTGAGACCTTTGAGGTAAACAGCTTCGAGCAGTTTTGTATCAACTTTGCTAATGAAAAGCTCCAGCAACAGTTCAACTCGGTATGTCAGGTGTATGATCCTGGGGGTTGGGGAGGCCTCACCCTCTTCCTGGAGTGGTTCCCGGCTGTGCCATCCTCCTTCCACCTGAAGTCAGTGGGCCACAGCTTTGCCCTGACCTTCCCTGGGTTTCTTCGTGGTGCCCCCAGCTTTCAGAACTGGCTTTTTGCTGCTAATGAGGTCATATGACTTGAGCAGCTGTGTTGAGAAGGGAAATAATCCCCTGGCTTTGATTTCTTACTCATCTGGGGCTGGTCTTTCAAGGTTTTTAAGCAATTGCAGGCCAGATATGGGGCTCTTATGAATGGTTGGGCAATAGCAACACAAAATTATTAAAATGCCCAAGGAGAAGTTTGCATAGGAATGGAGAAATCACTCACCAAGCTCTTCTGTTTTGCAGTCCTGACTGTAATTTAGTGTCCAAGCCTTTTCCAGCAGCTATATCCTCCAGGTCCCAGAAGAGAATTCAGGAAAAATGGAAGTCAGGGTTTGTCTATATTTTACTTGCCTTGACGTTTTACTTCTTTTCCTAGCATGTCTTCAAACTGGAGCAAGAAGAATATATGAAGGAGCAGATCCCTTGGACCTTGATTGATTTCTATGATAACCAACCTTGTATCGATCTCATAGAAGCTAAGCTGGGTATTCTGGACTTGTTGGATGAAGAATGTAAGGTAAAACTGGTGGTACTGTCATTGAATTGATCCAGTTTTAGGCTTGAGTTGTGGGACAATGGGCAGTTGTGTGATGTAAGGGAACATGTGAAATCTCAAAGCTGGGATTTAATCTCTCATTATCTGGCCTTGATGTTCTGGAGGAAGCTTTATTATCCATTCTGCATACACTGCGTATGATGGGCAAGTGTTGTTATCCTGGTAAATATATTCTTTCGGCATATCATATAATAGGCAGCAGCTATTAGGGATTGGCATGACATGATGGCATGGATTTGATGCCTTACATGTCTTAGGTACCAAGAGAATCGGCATCTACACGGGTATCTCCAGTGAGGACTCAAAGCCCAGGATCACCTTTAGAGTGTGAAATGGTTTGTGAGTGGTAGAGTTGCACGGCATGGTAGCAGGTGAAATCACAGATTTCCTTCTGCCTGGCTTTAATGGACTCTACCCAGCATGACGAGGAAAGCACCTAGCAGCCTTGGAATTGAGGAACTGGACTTTATCCGTCACTTAACATTTTTTTTAACCTGAGAGATTATTTCTGATCTGATATCTTCTATTATCTTACGGATTTGTCTCTTCAGTTGCTATCATTTCAGAAATGTCAGGTGTGTGCCTTCTATTTTCCTCTATCTTGTCTCCTGGACTTGTTCTGGGTGGGCTGGAGGTCTGAGGTTGCGTTTTGCTTCTGTGCCTTGTCATTTTCTATTTCAAATGCTCTTATTTTGTTCTCTGTGTTGATCCTTGTAAGATTTTGTAGTAGGCAGCTCTATCACTAGTATCAAGGCCTTTCTAGGAGGTTTGTTCTGCAGGGGAGTCTTCTGCATGTAGGGGGTCGTTGGTTTGTGTCTGTCCCAAGATCCTACTTTTCCACTTAAGAGTGAAATGTTGCTATCTGCTTGGCTCAGTTCTCAGTCCTTTGGCTCTGGGATGTGGTGAGGTTATTACCTCCAAACTTCCCAGTATCATTACTTAAGTTCTTTGTCTTCTGGTTTCCTGCCTTATGGGTTGATGGTAGTTGGCTGTGGTCTTCACTCTCTCCCACTGATTGATTGGGGGGTAAACAGTTCATTCCTCCAGTGGTGGAAACAATAAAAAGGTCTAGAAGTGACATGGATCTTTGTGTTAAAAAAGATGAGCCCCTTTGCTTTGATGTTCTTTTCTCCCACACCTTGAGGAATGTGGTTCAATGGTTAGGGAGTTTCTCCTTTTTTCACTGACTTTGAAATGACAGGAAAGTGTTAATAAAACAACAGGTGACGAAGTGAAAATACACCGAATCCTACAGCTGGCCCATTTTTACCTCCTAATATGTGTCAGTATCTCTTTAGAGACACAAGCTGTGTCTTCAGAGTTAGTGTCCGAGAAGGAGTAATTTCAGTGTCAGGTGTTAGTCGTGTCGTGTATTTGTTTTGCCTTGGCCTTGTCAGGTGTTTGTCTAGGGTTGCCCAATCTGTGAGATTGATGTCAGGGTAAAATAATTGTCCCCAGATGGAGTGGTGCTGGCTGAACTGCTGACAGCACAGCACAAGCCCTCCACTCTCCTGCTATCAACTCCTCACGTTCCTGGCCCACAGCCAACACCCTTCTTCTCGAGCTCAGCCAAGACCGTACCTGCTGAGTCTCTTTTGGGGTTTCTGTCAGTGACCATCTCCTCCAGCTTCGCAGCCTCCACACAACAGCAGGTCCTGTATTTAGCCTAGGCCTGAAGAGCGTTGGGCCAGTGTAGCTCGCCAGCCCTTGCTCAAAGTGAACTCCAGCTTTTCGCTCCTCTCCTTGCTTGCAAGGATCACGCACAACTCTGAGGATGCAGAGGGGGCTGGGTGTCTGTCCTGCATAGGTTCTGGGATGAAGAGTTAACTAACCGTAAACCAGGACCCCCAGGGAATACTGACTCACAGGCTCTCACCAAATACCGCAGTGCTTCGGGAAGGCTAGTTCTGTGACTAGCAGCTGCCTAGTGGGTTTGCAGTGATTTACCTGACTTTGGCCAGCAAAGTAGGGCTGCAGGTAGATTTGTTTTGCCTGGTCTTCTGAGGAGCTGAGTGAGGGAACATCTCACAAGAATGTCAAACTGCAGGAGTGGGAATGCATCCCAGTGCACAGGGTAGGGGTAGATGGGCCCCAGCCTCTGAGGGAAACCCTGGAGCAGGGCTGGACTCGGAACAGATGGTTCCAGGAGTAGTGTGAGAGCACACAGAAGGTACTAGTTGTAAAGAAAATGAGCGGCACCCAGGCAGCACGGCCCATAAAACAAGCCACGTTCAGTAGTTATGAAAGTGACCTCCACAAAGCGTTAAACTTTGCAGCATGAGATAGTCCCAGTCCAAGAGATTCCCAAGACTCTCCTGTCTTCTCTTCCTTCTGAACACACACCACCTGGGGCACCGATGTGGGCATCTATGTTATTTAAAACAAGCTATAGGGAGATAAAACTGTATCTCTCACTCCTGTTACACTAATCCCTCAAATGCCAAAAACGTGTTATGCACATACTGGATGTTTCATCTTGAAGGAGAGTCCCGGAGAGGAGAAATTGACCTCCTTCCTGACTTTCAAGGGAAGAAGGACAAGGTTTTATTCAGACCAGTGAACAGAGATGGTACATGAAGATGTCAGGTTCCACAGAGGCTGGAAGGGGCACAGACTGCACAGTGACTTAAAGGGGCACCAACTCAAATTGACACTGAGTTACATGCTGCTACTGTGATTCCCCCTCCCTGAGCTCCTTGGTTGTGTCCAGAGCTGAGGTTTCCTGCTCATGGAGCTGGTGTGGGCTGGGATTGTCAAGCTGCCAGGTTGTGTTGTGAAGGTGACACACTGAAACACACTGGTGGCCAAGACCGCAAGTGTGGCTTGGGAGGCAAGACGAATGCTGACTTAAGGAATAAGACAAAAGCCCACAGTGTGGAAACTTTCTGTCCCAGACTTCACTGTTCTGGGAAGACAGAGTGATTGAGTATAATTTTGCAGCAGCTAGCAGGACAGTTTTAAATCAATAGATGTCATTACATTTGTCAAAAGTCAGCCCACTCATCCCTTTAAAGGGGTGCATTTTACTGTAGGAAAGTTACACTGTAACAATCTGACTCTTAAAAATGGGGTTGGTGGTGGCCTGCTGGGCCCTTCTGGAAGCACCGATAGCTCTGAGCAGAACAGGTTGAAGAATTCCCAGCTGTCTGTTGCAGAGTCTCTTGGGATGAAGCCTTTTGAACTGTGAGAGCTGCCTCTGACACATCCCTTTCCTCTTGTCTCTCAGATCCTTTGTGTAATTAGAAAGAATAATGAGGTCTCACTGTGAAGAACTAAATTCTGTGACTGCCCCCCACATGACAGGACGCAAACCCTAGAGAGGTTTGGATTGGTGGTGTAAAGCAGCCAGTGGGAAAATCACTTCCTGGAGATGTGCTTGGGAAAGCAGGGCAGTGGGCTGGGGTTTCAGTTAGAAGCATGGACAGGCCTGGCTGTGGACAGAAAGGCAGCACACGGGGTGGGTGGTTCTCCCCAGGGCCTGTGAGGGGTCTCAGAACTGTACTCAGAACTGTAGTGGAGGCATGGGGACCACAACATCAAACTCTCAGGTTTCTTTCAGTGGAAAAGCCCCAGCATTTGTAGTCAGACCTGAGCAAGCCACAAACTACACAGTGCTTCAGCTATCTTAGGCAGTAGCCTAGGATTACTCGCACACCTGTAATCCCAGCACTCAGGAGGCTGAGACAGAGGAGGATCACTGCGAGTTCAAGACCAGCCTGGGCTACAAAGTGAGCTCAAGGCCAGCCTGAACTGCATAGCGAGACCCTGTCTCAAAAAGACAAACAAATAAAGAAAAAACAAAAAATACAGATTACTGCCACAGGCTGGAAAGACAGTGTTGGGGCTCCTCACAGACAGGCTTGTCAGGAACAGCAGGTTCTGCCCTGTGTGGATTTTTGTTTCATGGAACCCAGCTAGGGAGCTGAGGAATTGGACATTCCTAATCCTTGTTGTGGCTTCCCAGTGACATCAAGCTGAAGACAGTGGGGCCATTGCTTTCCTGTCTTCTTACTTGGGGTCATCTTGCTGCCAGTAGAGTTTATCATTTTTAGATCAAGGGTTGTGGTATCTTCCAGGGACCCTGGAGGTCTCCTTAAGCTGATTAGAGAGTCTGGAGTGAGCAGGCAGGAAGGGGACTGGGTGTCCAGAAGCTCAGCAATGGGAGAGGCCATCTTGAGTCTGTTGTGGAGAGCAATCCCAAGGGAGTGGTCTGGGCGGGTGGAATTTCGGTAATTGGAGGTGAGGCCACAGAGATACTAAGCCTGACTTCCTTCCTGGAAGCCTGGCTGTGAGAAGCAGGAGGCAGGGCTGGGTGGGTGGATGATGCATTGGAAGACAGCACTTCTCCACAGGGGAAGAGCAGGAGGAGGAGTGGCCGTGGAGGCAGACAAGCTCTGGGAGTTACAGCAGTAGTTTGAGTTTGCGGTTTCCTGCTTGAGAATGCTCCATTTTCCCATGAAGGAAGAAATGAGGCATGTACCAAGCCAGGCAGGTCAGAAGCCTACAGTGGCTGGAGGAAGGTAGGGGCTGCCCTATGAATGGGAGAGTAAATAACCAAGTGCGTAATTTCACAGATGAGATCAAGGAGTCTCTGAGGTCAACTCCCGATTAGAGCTGGGAGCCATGTCTTAATCTACAGAAAGGTGAAACTTGGTCTTATTTTTTGGGCAGCAACACAGTTACATGACATTAGATCAGCAAGGAAAGGAAAAATAGTGAAGGAAAAACGAGTTGCTGTGTAAGTTCCTCCAGCCCCTGTGCGAAGGGAAGGAGAAGTCTGCTCAGACCCATCAGGAGTCGATGTTCTCCTGAGCGTGCAGGGAAGAGAGCTGTGAGGGTGGAAGAGTAAAGCCCTAAAGCAGCACTGGGTGCTGCTGGGAGCAGAGGAAGTCGCTGCCTCCTCCTGGAGAGCTGTTTGGGTTGTATAATCTTGGGCCCAGCTGGGCTTCCGTTACAGCAAGGAGGGGGCAGAGTACCCCTCAGAAATGGGGTCCAGAGGGGCTTCGGTGCAGTGGCGATGTGAGGTTAGCAGAGGTAGGAAGCATCAGGGGGCCACAGACGTATGGGATGGACTAGACAGTGTCTGGAGAAGCAGTCACTGGTGGCAGTAGTCCAGGAGGACAGGGACAAGCAGCAGAGCTGAAGAACTGGCTGTGAAGGCCCTAGCAGACATCTCTGGTCTGCAGCTGTGTTGGGGGCAGGCTTTGTCTCCAGGGGACATCCCAGACTAATGATTGCAGCAATTTCTGCTCAAGGTCCCGAGGTATGTGTAGCAGCAAAAAGGATGTGTCCTAGCTCCAGCCTGCTTTCCAGCTCTGTGATCTTAGGCAAGTTACTTAACCTCTCTCTCCATTTCCTCTCCTCTGTGTATAAATATACTGCCTAGCTCTAGAGCAACTGACATGAGGATCAAATGAGTTGATACATCTAAAATGTGTAGGAAACTGCCTGACAAACATGAAGCACTGTGGACATTCACTATTAGTATTATCTGAGAATCTTAATCAGTATAAATTTCTGCCAGTCTTTATAGTTGGAGGTGGGATGGGGAAGAAAAAGAGAGATGCGTCCTTGCTAAACAATATGTATACGCCGTGGCCTTGACTGTATTCCCGCCAGTCTGGATTACTGAACATGTAGGGTCATACGTGGGGTTTTCTCTTGGAAATCCAATCTTACTTTCAATGTGGTTTTGTTACCAGCAGATTTAAGTATTTACTTAAATTTAGGTGCGCTTTCTCATGATTCTCTTGCCCCAATTAGGCCAGCTTCTCAAGGTGTGTCCTGCTCCTGTCCTCGGCCTAACTGGTCCTGACAGCCCCACCAGGGTGACCCTTCCTTCCCCTATACCTGGTGGTTCTAAACACGGAATGCTTGTAGACAAATATAAAACAGTGTATATATGGAAAATGCTGAATTAAATATATTTTATTGTCTGCCCAACACAATTAATAGCCTCCCAAGAAAGCATTTTCTTTCCTTGAATTTCTTATAGCACATAGTGGTGGGTATTCAATAGTAGTTGTGTATTCAATATAATCTGCATTGAATCTTAGGAAGAATCTGTTTGCTTACAAAGGATTTAAGAAGTTTATTCTCAAGCATGTAAGCACTTTCTTTCTGACACAAATTTTACTCACTTACTAAGCAAAACCTACTTTAAATGGTTACTAAAGGGTCACCTTCATCCTTGCTTGATCCAGACATACAATCTAAATTAATGATGGGTTAGTTGATTAGTGACCCATCACTGAGAACTGGACCTATTGTGACGAGTGGGTGACCAGGATGGCATAGGAGGGAGCACCTGCCATTGGACAAGTTGCTGTCATCCTTGACAGTTTGAACTGTAGTCACCATGACTCTGTTAGCTTTTCAATGAAGCAAGGTGCTTGCTTACTTTTGAAGCCATCCATAGAGACACTGAAAGGGGCTGCCCCTTGAAATTCTTAATGGAGTGAAAACTCTAAGTCTGAATTTACATTTGAGGGGAGGCAGAGATATTAGTACCAGGTGGATCAGCCGCTAGATACTTGGTACCCAGCGTGTGATGAGAGCCCAATTCTAGATCCTGGAGTGGCAAGAAACAATGTGGTAAGGTATAGTCAGTCCTTGAACCAACAGATCTGCAGTGTGTAGTAAAAATACCCTGAAACCAATGGTGAACTCGTGTGTGTGTGTAAAAAACTAGGTGGTGAGGAATTTCAGGAGGGAGACTCAACATCAAAAGTGGTCAGAACGGCCTCTCAAAAAAGGATGATAGGGCTGAGCCTAGATGGTGGGGTGGATGAGCCTGGGGAGGAGGTGGGTTTTCATGCAGCAGACCCCTCCGGAGCAGGCAGGGTGGGAGCACGTGCTGTGCTGGGGAGGGATGAATGTGTTCATGGTGCCACAGGGAAGATGCAATTCAGAAGGCTCTGTGGGTGTGGCTGGTCCCATGGCCCCAGCTTCTACTCTGATCATCTTTGAATTTCCTGCTTCTGTCAGCCAGCAGATCCTGGGAGAGTTGGCAGACTTCAATGGGTGACAGTCCACACATGGTGGGCTGATGGCCCACTGTGCATGACCCTGAACATCATGGTTGAGTCATTCTTTCCACAGTCTAGTGAAGTGTGAGGTGACTGCGCCGCACAGAGCCAGTGTACCCCTCCACTATGACACTTTGCTTCCTTTTTCCTCTTCACAAAGCACTCTACCTTATTTTGTGGTTCTGTAGGTCCCCAAAGGAACTGACCAGAACTGGGTTCAGAAGCTCTATGACCGGCACTCAAGCAGCCAGCACTTCCAGAAACCCCGCATGTCCAGCACAACCTTCATTGTCGTCCACTTTGCAGATAAGGTGTCTGTCCTCTTGCTGCCTTGGCACTGCCTGAAGTAGACTCAGGCTTCTGGGCCAAGAGGGAGCTATCCCTTACTTTCCCTAAGAGGTTTCTCCCCCAGTGACGGGCATAGATACAGAACTTTTCTAAATGGATTTCTTTTGGGGGGTACTGGGAATCGAACTGAGGACCTCATGGTCACTAGGAAGCCAGGTACTGTGCCACTGAGCTAAATTCCCAGCCGTGAATTTCTTCTTAATTCTCAGACTGAGATGTGCATGTAAATTGACTAGAGATCTGTTAAAATGATCTGACCAGTGGGTCTGGTGTGTGACTGAGAAACTTACCCATTGAGCCCTAATGAAGCCTTCTGTTTTGAGAGCTCCCTTGTAAGGTAATATTTTCTCTTGCAAAGTGAATGCTCTGTTCTCTCTGTGGATCCTAAGGGCATACTGCATTTGCATTTTAAATGGTTTCCCATCTACTCATAGTTCTTTTTAGAAAATTCCACATGGATGAAATAAAACTACCGTGGTGCCTCAGTTTACAAACTTACTTTGTTTTACAATTTTGGGGGAGATGGCTGTGTTTGTGTGGGGAAGAGGGCCATGGTCATGTTTATCATTCAGTGTGAAGTTTGCAAATGAAAGCAAACTTTTGCTGAACACTTTTGATTGCAAACTGTATTGTGTTTGCAAACAGAAGCCTTCATGAACCAAGGTATTACTGTATTCAAGTCCTCAAACTGCTGGAGGTCCCTGGTTAGGCTGAAGCACTAACACTCTTTCTCCTTCCGTACTGTGGCCCCAGGTGGAATACCTTTCAGATGGTTTTCTGGAGAAAAACAGAGACACAGTGTATGAAGAGCAGATCAACATCTTGAAGGCCAGCAAGGTAAAGAGCATCAGGAATGGGGAGTGGAGCAGGGTGTCCACCCAGAGCAGGGTTGAGGGGGCTGCTGTCAGCCTCACTGTAGACTGTAGGAACACAGACACAGGGAAGGCAAAGATGAAGGGCTTCATTAGTTACTTCAGTCTGAATACATTTGAGTATAGCCTGATGAGAGGAAGAAAGCAAGGGGGGAGGTAGGGAGAGACCGCTGGGAAAATGCCTGCTGAGGGAAGGACGCAGGGGAGGGGTGAGAGATTCCAATCAGGAGGAGGGATAGTGGTGAGTGGGACAGTGAAAATGTTGCTGGTATGTGTTGTTACCTGTCTGCCATCTCCTTCCTTTATATGCTGGTATTCACGCACTCAGTTTCTGTTAGAAGTCAGTCTGCAGAACTTTCTGCAACCAAAAGTTAAGGGACGCCTAAATCTACTTTGGAATCTTTCCATTATGTCCAGTTTTAGCGGTTTCCTTCATGAGCATAGCACAAGGCGCATGTACTATCTGTATCCATTCCACAGGGAAAGGAAGCAAGGTACCCACTCCCACATACATTTGTTAAAGCACCTGCTTGTGAGACACCTTGTTGACCCACCTGTTCTCATTCAAAGATGAACAAGGCAGTCTGCCTTGTGCTCTAATTGCTACATTCTTGTGGCCTGAAAAAGATGTACACTGATACCTCAAAGAGAGAGGAGTCGTGAAGACAGCTGCGGAGCCCTGCACACCGGCATTCCACACAGTGCAGATGCTGCTACCAGCTCCTTCCCTTCAGAGGAAACCCAGAAAAGAAGTTGACAGGGTTTAGGAAGCTTTCCGCATAGTCCATGTGGTACCAAATTCACTGCAAGGGCCTGATAACACTGTAAAACTGACAAGATGAATTTCTCTCTGTGATAAGCTTTAGATGAATGCAATAGGATAAGATGATAGAATGGAGAAATATACCCAGTAAAAGGGACCCAAGGACATAAAGCCAAGCAAACCTTGTTATGTCGCATGGCCGCAGAGCCTGAGGATTTAGGGAGGATTTAAGTTGGTAGCAGCATGCAGACTGCCCAGGGCAGACTCCTCCTCCTCGTCACCTCTGGATATCTGGAACATCAGTGAACAGGTCACCGGAACAGCTAGCTGTGGGTGAAGGTGACTCCATCTGTCTGCTCTGACAGATTTTGGAGTTCAACACAAGATTAACCTCTCAGCTCCCCACATTTCCAAATCTCCAACCTGTGATAGTTACACAAGAGTTTTACCTCTTCTCACAAGAATGGTGGTGGAGGGGGATAAGAGGAGCCTCAGGCCACAGAGAAACAAAGAGAATTGGACAGTGTGAATACTGGAGCACCATCCCCACCCGTGTCCTGAAATCCTGCGAAGCCAGTGACCTTCTGCATATCTGACAGTGGTCCTCAGGCCTGGGAACCTCTGCCATTCAAGGGTCAGTCTCTTCCTTCAAGGGGAAGCACAAAAGAGAGTTCTCACTAGATACAGAGTCGGTTCTGCCCCTGTTGATTATTTCAATTTGAATGACTCTCAGGGGTGCCAGAACCTGAAAAAGGACATTGCCCATAAACTCTCCGAAAGATCATCTTTTGTTAGTAACTGAGCTTGTTTTACCCCTTATTTTTACTTAAAACCTTTACCAAATATTTGTTTGGTACATAGTATGGTGATAACCAACATGTATACTTAACCTCGTGGATCTTGCTATAGTGAAAAAGATATAGTTATTACATATATACACAATGCAGAAAGATATGCGTTACCGTGAAGTACACGTTATGGTAATACCGTGAAAGTCAGGAGAAGATAGTAAGGAAAAGGATGAGATACGCTGGGAAACCTCAAGGCTATCCCTAGGTTCAGTAGTTTGCTAGGAGAACTCAGCATATATACTCAAGGATATCATTTGCTATAGCAAATGAACATAAAATACAAAAAGTCAAGGACAGGTGTATAGGGAACATCTGGAGGAATCTGGGCACAAGCTTCCACCTGTCTTCCCCCAGTGGATTCACACAAAATGTGCTGAATTCTCCCCGCCTCCAGAAACAAGTGGAAAGATTCTTATAAAATGTCTACCAGGGAATGTTGCCTAAGCTTGGGTATCCAGGGTTGTTATTCAGGTTTTTATTCAGTTATATAGGCACCCTCTACCTCACATGAACCAAAATTCCAGACATCCAGGAGGAAAACCGATACTCAACATTAGCTGTACTGTTTACACAGTCATTTCAGGCATAGTGAGCCAGTTTCACTAGGGAATGCTGACAACCCTGCTGAAATCAAAGTTCCCCGACACAGCTGGGAGTTGACCTTGTGCGGAGGCCTTTCTAAGGATAGCAGTCTCCTTTATGTACAAGGGTATCATTTCAGATTGGGGATTCTGGATTTTTATTGGAAATGAAATATAGACTCATAAAAATTCAAATAGTGCAGAAATATATAAAAGCCATCTCTCCTACTCCTTGACCCATCTTCTGATAATTCCTCTTCTGCTTATATAAGCACAGGGGTACATCTTGTTAAGATTAAATGATCACAGTATATATACTTCATCCTAATCTTTCAGTAACTATTATATCCTGGCCATCTTTCCTCATGAATACACATTTACTTTTGCTATTTTAAACAACTACTGGCAGTTTGCTATTTCAAATAAAGTGGCAGGGAATGCCCTTCATGTATATCTTTGCTTGCTTGTACAGTTGTCTGTTGGGTAAAACCTCAGAAGTGAAATTGATGACTCAGAGGGTGTATGCGTTGAAATTTATAGATGTTGCTAAATCAGAGAACAAATAAGTCTGTGATCTACTCTTGAAAGGTAATGTGCTCTTTTATTTTCCAACCCACCCACCACAGTTCTAGCCTTCTGCTCTCCAGTTAATGTTTCTGAGGAACCAGGGACCTTTTTGCCATCCTACTCCCCATCCCAGCTCCTTGAGATGTTGTGGTGGTGACCAGCTGTGCTTAGGTCAGCCAGGTGGAGTTCTGGACTAAAGACCCTCACGGAAGCCAGGAGCTCTCCACCCTGAGCCTTGCAGCCCAATTCAGACTTCCTCAAAGATGATGGCAAAGATCGACACTTAATCACCATCAGCCCATACATGGACTGTACACAGATGCAACTACAAACTGCAGAGACCTTCCTAAATATGCTTTTGATCTTGAGGCAGTCAGGCATGTCTAGCAGCGCCTATCACTTAAACATTTTTCAGATCCTTGTTCATTGAACCTTTATCATTTCCTTTAATGAGTTCCTACCAGCTTAAACCACCAGCAGTACATGCATGACTGTCCCATTGGGCAGCTTGTACCACTGGTGGTAGAAACAGATCCAATCACTTTTATTGGTGTTTTTTACTAGCTAATAAAAAGCCACCCAATGGGACAGTCATGCATCTACTGTCAGTGTGGTTCAAGCTGCCAGGCAGCAAGTCAGCAATTTCAGCCTCACTGTGAATGTGTTTATGTTTTAGTGTTCACAGCAGTTCTCTGAAGCTTATGTTGCTAATTCCATGTTAAAGGTAGAAAAATAAGGACTAGAATGATACAAGGCCCTATGTCATTAATTAAATATGTAATACCTCATTTTTATTGGTTTTCTTCTCTCCGAGCACAGCTAAATGGCAAATCTTTGGTTAAATATACAGTTCTACTTTTATGTTTTATGGGAGGCTATCACCTTTTCGCCTTTGTGTGGCATCCCTGATAAGAAATTAGCAACTTGACGTGACCAATTAAGCAGTGTGAAACAGAAGACTCCCACCTGCCTGCCAGCCACAGGGATGTTTGAGACACTCCCAGCCAGGGCAGTGAGATAAACTGGTGTTAATGAGAATGTAATTAGTAAAGCCAGTTCCACTGCCTAACAGCTTATAATGTAGCTAATTTCTTTCACAGCTATCACCGCTATAGAGACTTAAGAAATGCCTCTTTAAAGCATGCCTTGAAGCTATTAACAGATTCATTTGTTTTAAATACTAAAGGATGGCAGTTTTTCCCTCCTCAATTTTGTTTTATTATGAAAAAGAATATTTTATTAACTTGGTGAGAGACCTCAAAAGGAGGGTTTTTTTTTTTCTCTGAAGATGTTCTATTTCTACACTGTGCTATGTCCAGTGTCCTAGGTCCTGCACTGTGCATGCATTGGAGGGACAAGCAGTGGGTTGGGTGTGCAAGCCAGGGGGCTAGGGCCACCGTGGGCTGCGTTCTTCAGCGGGAAACTCGCTCTCCACTCCATGCCAGCAGGAAGACTCTGAAGGCCAAAGTGGCTCAAAGACAGTCTTGGGTTAAAGCTACCTGAGCTAAGCCATGACAATTCCTAAGGTCCGGTAGTCACAGTGGAGCAGCTCAGACCAGGCCCAAGCGCTCTCTCCTCAACTTCTTTTCCACTTTGTGTGGCTTCAGCTGTAGGAATAATGGTCCATTGCTTTCGACACCCACATGTTCCTTGAAGACTACACACATGCCATATTGAGCATGTTTGCTTTTTTAAAAAAATGTGTTTTAAGTTAAAAACTTTAGTTAACAACATTATTGAGGCAGTCCACATATTATAAATGCTCGTTCTTAAATGTACTTGGAGTGCTGCTTGTGAATCACGTTTGTGCTGGTAGCTGAAATGCTACTGCAGATGCTCAGAAGAGCAGGTCTCTATGTGAGAAAACTTCCAGCTGACACATTAGCAAGTGCCATCCCTTTTCCACTGAGTGGATGTGCATGTTTATCATCTTCCAAAGAGTGAGGTGCAGCCTTTCCCTAAAGCTCATTGAAAGCTGGCTTAAATAAACACTTCCTATGTAGAGTTGTAGATTTTTCTTCCAAATGGTAGCATTAACCATGTAAAAAACCTGGTTAAAAAGAAAATGTATTTTGATTGTTTACAGCCGCAGCTAAGTTACAATAATGGATATTAATTTTACGAAGTGAAGAGTTTCTCTGGGATGTCTCCATGCATGTGCATATTGTGCTTTCATCTTATTCACTTTCTCCCCACCGCACCGTCTCCTTTCCCTTCCCTAACAGTCCCTCTTCTACTTTCAGTTCTAAGTTCGCACATATGCGAGGAAACGTGATGTGTGTGTCTTGCTTATTTTGCTTAACATGATGTCCTCTGTCTAGTTCATTCATTTTCCTGCGAATGATACAATTTCATTCTCCTTTATGGCCGGATCACCCACTATTGTGCGTGTACTACACCACATTATTGTGGACAGCTAAGTTAGGTAGCAGTATTATAGGCAGTCACACAGGGCTAGGTCCTCAAGGGAGTCAGTTTAGAAGATGAGAACTCATTACAGCTGTGGCTGGAGGTGCATCAGTTGGAGGTCAGGCCTCAAGATGGAATGACCAAGCCTACTGCCTCCCCAAGGGATAAGCAATGTATTATAATTGGTATCACCTGGTTTAATACAGGTGGCTAGATATCAGCCACCTAGGTGGGTAACCAGGACCTCCTGACTCATCTCTTCCAAAAAAGGTCTCTGTTCTTTCTCATGTACACTTGTTGCATGACTCGCTTCCCCACTGGATCAACATTGCCTAAGCAGCGATACTTGTAATCTCATCAGTTGATCATAGTTTTCTCCCACAATGTATCTGCCCCACCTCATGATTTTGTAACCACCTCGTGATTGTGCTCTATGAGACTTCCTTTGAGAAATGGGCTCATTGGCAACTCATTTTCTGGCTCCCGTCCTGTCTCTTTCAGGAGCTCTCTCTCCCTCCAAAACACTTCCTTGCTCTTTTTTCTTTTAAACTTCCTTGCTCTTAAATTAAAAAAAAATTCCTACTCTTAACCTCTGTTGTTCCTTAGAATTCGTTCTTTGACTTTGGGGAACACAGACTTGGCATATCTGACATCTAGCGCATTGGGAGCTATGATGTTTCCCTCGTGTCATTTGGAAGCCCTGTATCAATGTTGTCTTTGTTCACCTGTCACTGAGCAGCTAGGCTGACTCCATTTCTTGGCTATTCATAGTGTTACAACAAATATGGGTGTGCAGGTATAGTGGGGTGTTTTTGTTTCTTTGTTTGTTTTTGAGGTAGGGTCTCACTATGTATAGTTCAGGGTGGTCTTAAACTCACTATGTACCCCAGGCTGGCCTCAAACTCATGGCAGTTCTCCTGCCTTGGCCTCCTCAGTGCTAGGATTACAGGTGTGTGCCACCACACCCAGCACAGCTGCAGTTTTTAAGGTAAGACTCTAGGCAAGAGATCTTCATCAAACTATTCTACTGTGTCTTTTTTTTTTAGTTTAACATGTTTGCTGTAAAAGAAATCTCTTTTATAAGCACAAGTGAATAGGTGTGATTTCCAAGGTAACAGCTAAGCAGACAGCTATAATTGGTATTTCCTTAAACTGTCAAATGTTCTCTTTAGAAAGTGTTTTCATACTTCTCTTAATCCCTTTTCAAACAGATTTGGCTCAGGTTTTTAAAATCTCTATATAATCTTCAATACCAGGCAATACCAAAGCCAGGACCTATGGACACATTTCAAATAAGTGACAAACACAGTTAAGGAAATGCTTGGTTTCTCTGAATATGTTACTGTAACTGTTTTTGAATTAGAAAGAAGTGATTTTTAGAAAGGCCAATGCAGACACCATTTCCCAGGCTTGACAACGATGTGAAGGACTTCATTCCTGATCAGCAACCTTAGAAATAAGCTTCTCAGTAGCTCCAAAAGTATAACCAGAGTTAGTAGGTTAAAGAAAAAAACGTTCTCCTCCTTGCCCAGCTGTGTGAGCGTTTTTGTATGAATCTTTTGTCAGGTAACTACTTTCCATTGTAATTTTGAGTTTGTTTATAGTTGGGACACACCTGGGGGGTCCTTCTGTGTCCCACCCTTCAGCTAAATAGGTGGGCAGTGGCAGTCATTGATAGTTTCTGCCTAGGTCTTTTGCTGTTGCCTGTAGCCCAGGATTGCACAGGATTCCTTAGTTTTTCAGTCTCATGGTCAGCCTAGAGAATTCCATATCATCACTGAGTCTATAAAGACAAATCTTAAATTGAATATGAAGCCCATATCTCTTTTCCATAGTTAACGTGTGTAAGAACTCATCTTTCCTCTTCCAAATGCTGTCTTAATAGCTGATATCCATAATTAAAACATAGTTTTTAAAACAAAATACAAATTGTCCAGACTATACCGTTGAGTGTTTATACCTAAAGTACAGCACAATGGCAGCTTAGGTGAAAGTCAGCCTTGAACAGTTTTCCATTTCTGTTCTTAAGTTACAAATCCCTTCAGTAATGTATTAAGAAGCTCTGATGGGAGCTAGAGAAAGGGGCTGAAAATTTAAAATACTTAGTGATCTGATTTCAGGTATCCTTGTATGATTCTGGACACACATTTCGGAGTTTAGAATTTAACAGACCTTTCATACAATGTTACTATTAATCACATCTACTGTATAAAGTAGACTCTTCAAATTATCATTATGAAGACTGATTAATTCTAACGTGTACCACAAGCATCTTGGAAAGTGTATTGTTTAAAATGATTTAATCAGTTGGAATTGTGCTTTAGTATGACAGACTGAGTCAGAAGAATATCTTTAGAATGCGAACCTTCCCGAGACTCCCATTATTTCCCTGTGGAAGATTCCCAGTACCAGTCTGCCCTTTCTCACATGTGCCCTGGTACTCTAATACCATTCTTGAGAGCCCCTGGGCTGGCTGTCTTCTCTTCCTCTCCAGGCCCTTTTTTTCCGGCTGTCCCCACATTCTACTTTACGTATGCTGTGGTGGCTTTCTGCCATAGACCGTGGAACAATGAGTTTAAACAAGGGGCTACTTGATAAAGTTTCCATCCAAAGAAAACTCTGGCTAATGGTAGGATGTCTCTAGACGTGAAGGTATAACTCACTAGTGGTCCAGCAGAGACCGCTATAGTGATCCTGAACCAGGGCTGCAGCACTCCTGATTTGTGCAGGAAGGATTGTGGACACTGCACTGTAGACAGAGCCTGATACTTAAGATTGAGACAGGAGGTAAGTGATGGCAAGATCCCTAATTTCAGAAGGCAGTGCGTGAGGGCAATTTTTCACCATATCAGATCTGAAGTTGCCAGAGAAATATCCACAAGAAGGAAGATATTGAGCACATAGCTAGAAATATGATTACAGTAATGGAAAAAGAGCGAGACTGGAGAGGCAGGATTGAGAGGGATAGCGGAAGCATGCGGAGGCTGCCCGGGGGCTGAGTATTGGAGAGAGATCAGCAGAGCTTGCAGACAGTAGTGCAGAGGAGGGGAAAGCAGGAAGACAGAGCAGAAGGTGCTGGAGAGCACTCATGAGGACAGAGAGGGCCTGGAGGAGGTAAAACCACTACAGCTGAAGAAAAGCCTCCAGAAAGAAGGAGTGGGTTGGGTTGGAAGCTTTGGAAGAAGACAGGTACAATGAATGAAACCATTTCTAAGTGTTGGACTTTAAAAGGAGAGTCCCCAAATGGTCCCTCAGGATCCTTTTCAGCATTGTGGAGAGGAGGCCCTAGAACTTCTGCGTCAGGTAGGACTGAGATGGGGAAATGGAGAAGGTGCATTGTTTTTGGCCACCTTGTTAGGCGGCCAGCAGTACATTGGAGAAGATAAGCAGCAGAGCATGGAAACAGTTGAGGCAGGAAAGGACGTTGAACACAACTGCAGAGCTGTATACTTAGAGGAAGAAGCTTTGGGCATGGAGAGCTTGAAGTCCAAGAAAATCTAGGAGTCTGGGTAAGGAATGATTTGGAGGAAGCACCCAGTTCAGTTTCCTTATTTTTACACATGAACAAATTAGAATCAAGAACAGTGAAAAATTTTGCCAGAGACCACGAAGCTAATTACACTGCAAAGTCTCTGTAAGGTTCAGGTCTCCTGAGCCTAGCCCGGTGCTCCTCCTACCACCATGTTACTTCTGAGATACTTGCTAGGTGACAGGCTCTGCTAGCCGCTCTGGACTCCCTAGGCTCCTTGTACAGGCCATCCCATGCAGTGGGCTTTTCAGTTTCTTGACGATGGCGAAACCAATGATCTTTCCCAAATGATCCCTGGCCATTCCTATTCTTGGTAGTATATTGCTGCTTGGGTCTTGGGGCCAGCCGGTCTGGGTTTAAATCCTGGCCCTTTGCCCCTTAGTAGTGCCAGACTTCCATAAAATGAGATGTGGTGGTTTTCCTCCGCATGATCATTGGGAAGCTTGAATGAGTTCTTACATATCCGGTACATTCTAAATACTCGAATGTTAGTGCCTGTTATTTTTTTAAAGCCTGCAATGGTTTCATATTATTCCAAGGATTAACAACAAAATTCCTCAACTAAGGTCTGCATGGACTGGTCACTTTTTCTTCCCTCCCACTGTGTATACTGCAGTTTATTGCCTTCATGTCAGTGCTGAGGTCCATATGTGTAGTTATTTCCACCCCATAACATGCTTTCCTACCCCTCAGACATCCCACCACCTCAAACAGCCCTTCCTAAGAGAATCTTTTCCTAATTTCCCACCCCAGACACTGCTTTAATTATATCTTTATTCATTTTCTTTAGGACATCTTGTCATTATGCTTTTAATTGTAGAGATAATTAATGTTCACTTTCCATAGTACTTAAGAAGCTGTGTTTTTATTCATTTTTGTATTACCAGCCCCTGACACAAACAACATGGGTTTTGTATTTGATAGTAAATAATGATGGATCTACAAATGAACTAACTGATCAATCTTGCTTTGACCTAATATTCCCTTTCTCTTCTGTGATGCATATAGAATTAAGTTGCTAGTTAAAGGATACATGTGGTATATCCATTTTAGCTGCTGATGTTAAAAATCCTATGTATGAGTTGTCTGTGTTTCTCTGGCAGTGTAAACTAGTTACCTTCATATCTAAGAAGACAATACTTATAACTTTGAAATGCATGCGTGAAAAGAAGTAGGGGGTGAAGATCCATTGCAAAGATGTTATGAGTAGGAACAGAACTGTCCTCTGTTGGCAGCTAAAACTTGGAGACATCTGTAGTGATGCCATCAGAGTGACCCTCCAAGCCACCTGCCGGACTACAGTAGCCTTAGCATGGATTGAAGTCTGTCTCCTCTGCTGAAATTCTTTTAGCTGTTGGCTTGCCGGGCCTGGTGCAGGAAGTCAGGGTGTGCCTTTCTGAGGAATATGTTGGCATTCTCCAGTGCTGGTTATAGTGTCACCTTCCTACTGCAGCCGCACAGTAGCCAGAAGTGAGCGTTGACTCGTGCTCCTCATGGGAGGCTCCTGGGCCTAAGATCATTGAGTGGCGATTGTGTTGGTTTATTTATTAATGTGGTGCTGGGGACTGAACGGAGGACCTCACATGCGAAGCAAGCACTCTACCACTGAGCCATACCCAACCCCAATCAATCAATTGGTGTTTTTAGATTGAACTTAAAACCCAGGCCAGAAAACTAAGGAACTACAACCTTTACTTGCATGTAAACCACTGTGTTAAAAAATAGAAATGAAGCACCTCTGATGGTTGGTGTTTTGGTGAGGAATGGAGAGTGCGGGGGAGGAACTAGAACATTGATCCGGCGTGTTTGCACACCGTTGTTTCATTGCCTCCTAACCCATCTGACTAGCAGCTGTGCTGTGTGAAACAAAATACTTATTTGTATGTAATTACTCCTGACTTCAGAATTAAACCAAAAAATGTAAACTTCTAATACTTAAGAGCCATGTTGGGAGAACATCTTTTGATTTTTTTAAATTTTAGTTTTGAATACTTGATATAGAAAACAAGTCTGTAATTTTAACCAGCACCAGGTACTGCTTTTGAGTATTAACCGTCATAACCTTGTTTGTGTAGCTTGGCATACTCAGGCTAATCCTCTCTGATTGCAGAGTGTTCTTGCACAAGGCTAGGCCTAACACTTGGTGAAAATTAACTTTATTTTATGGAATTTATATGTTACTTATTATGCAAGGAATGCCAGAAGTCATCAGATAGAGGGGTATTCACTGAGCGAAGTATTTGCATTTCCCAGTTTTTAAGTGGACAGGCCTTAAATACTGGTTGGTGGTCCTGTGTCTGTCCTGGGTAATGTTAAGTTTCCAGAAGCGTTAAGGGAATAGGATGCTCTATTTTTTTTTTTTTTTTTTTTTTTTTTGGCTTTTTGAGACAGGGTCTCGCTATCCAGTTCAGGCTGCCTTGAGCTTACTTTGTAGCCCAGGCTGGTCTCAAACTCACAACGATCCTCCTGCCTCAGCCTCCCAAGTGTTAGGATTACAGGTGTGTGCCACCTTGCCTGGCTTATGCCCCAGCTCATTTTACCCTGTGACTCAAGCATAATTACCTAATGAGGCTGCAGAACTTGCCTCTAAGTGAGCTAAGTCACCTAGGTCTGACATCCAGGTCCTGAGAGTAGCTCTCATGTGCCAGTAGCATAGTCTTGCTCCTTTGTCTGGACACTAATGTGTTCATGCTGAGATATCACCAGCTTGTGTGACATCCTGACTGCACTGTCATGTATGGGAGGAGAAGGAGAGGAGTGGGATGAGCCAGGGCGTGCTATAGGTTGTAATGTGAAAGACCTCCCTGCATTGTCTAATATTTGTAGGCTTTCTAGAGTCTCTGCATGTAAAGATCTGAATAGATCTGATCTGAAATACTGATGGAAGATGCCACTGGATTATTCGTGAGTTTTGGACCTGTCCATTATATGATCCTTTTATTTTCCAAACTATTCCTAGCTATTGGTATAGTGGCCTACTTATAATTTTCTGCAGGTGCCCAGTGAATCCTCAAACTGGTACTCAAATTATAGAAGACTCTTGGGAATTCAAAGCAGAACGTAATAGAAGTTGGCCATCACTGCTGTCTAGGACCAATAGGTTTATATGAAGGTGATGTTCCACCTTGAGTACTTTAGCTCATCTCAGCCTAAATCTCCTGCTCTGAATTTCAGGGCATGTTATCAGCTGGAGGATTATTTCATGAAATGCCTTTTTATGTACTTGGTTATGATTGCAACACATCAAAGACAAAAGCTGTGTTCTAAACTCTCTTGTATTTCTACTTCATTGATACTATCAGTGTAAGTGACAGAGGTTCCTTTGAGTATTGAAACAAACTGTGCCCTAGGTGTCCAGGGTTCTAGCCTGGGCTCAGCCGTATTTTTTCAGATCAAAAATATGATTATCTGAAGCACCTGCAGGTTAGATAAATTTTTCATATATAACCTACTAAAATAATTAAAGTAGATAACGTTAGAGCGCTTACGTGGTGGGCACCTGTCTCCGTGCTCCTGTGCGTTGTCTCACTCAGTCCTCTCCTCAGCCCTCAGCTTCTCTGGTGGGAGAGGTTAGGAGGCTGTGGGTTGAGCACAGACCTCAGGTGCCTCTTGCGTGCTGGAATGGGTGGAATGCACAAGGGACACAGGACTTTTCCTGGAGAGAGGGGTTTCAGGGCCCCGGAGGAGGAGGGAGGGGGTGTTTCAGGTAAGAGTAGTACAGTGAGCAAAGGTGGGAAGGTGGGAATAACAAGCGTGATGCTGCGTGGAACAGCATGGGGGTTTGCAGTCTTTTGAGGGATGATAAGTGGGGTTGGATTATGAAGTTCTTGAATGCTAGACCAGGACGTTCAGACATCATAATAGGAGGGAACCATGCCCTTTAAGTGGAGTTTAAAAGAAGTGGGTGCAAGCTGGGTGTGATGGCACATGCCTGTAATCCCAGCATTTCAGAGGCCGAGGCAGGAGGATTACCGCAGGTTCAAGTCTAGCCTGGTTACATAGTGAGTTCAAGGCTAGTCTCAACTGCATAGTGAGACCTTATCTCAATGAATGAATGGGAGGGAGAAATGGGAGGGGGGAGAGAGAAAAGAAGAAAGAGGAAGGAAGGGAGAGAGAGAAGTGAGTGAAGGGTAGGTTAGAAGGAGCAGAGCCTGGAGTCTGAGGCAGTAGTAGCAGCAGCCTCTAGTCTGTCGAGGACAGAAGTAGCAAGGTCGGCACGGGGGACCTGAGTTCTCTTCCTCTGCACCAGTGGGTCCTTGGCAGAGGCCTCACAACACTTTGTACTAGCCCCAGCACTGACTTCACCAGGGGATGACAGCAGAGCTCTCTGAGCCACCGGGTCTTCATCCAAGGCATCGTCTGCACCTTGCTACAGAGATGCTAGCCAGGGAAAGCACATAACTGAGTCCTTATAACAGCCCCATATAACACATACAGCCTTATATCCAGGCTTAGGGAAATCACACAGTTATAAAAGAGTGAGAAAATAGCACTTAAGCATCGGTCCTGTGAGAGCGTCTCTCTACCTCCTACCATACCGTGTGGAAATGAAGTTTGGCCCATCTTCTTGAGTGAAGGTTAAACAAAATTGTCAAGAAAAGCTACTTTTCCCCAATCTTTTAAAAATTGAACTATTGTTCACGTACCACAAAACTTACCTTTGTATGCAGAAAGAAGAGGGCTTTTGGGGATTCAACTCAAGGCCTTCCCAATGAGCTATATCCCTAGCTTAAAAAAAAAATTGAGACAGGTTCTCACTAATTCCCAGGCTGGGCTTGAACTTGGGATCCTCTTGCCTTAGCTTCCCAGAGTGCTGGGATTACAGGTACATACCCTCATAACCAGTAAAACTCACTTTTTGAAGTATACAATCTTATGCTTTTTAGTATGTTTACCAAATTGTGTAACCATCACTACTATAAATTCAAAAGTATTTTCATTACTCAGAGGAAACCCTGTGCCCATTAGCAGTCTCTCCCTTTTCTTGCTCTATCAGCCCTGTCAATTATTAAATCACTTTCTGTTCCCGGGACGTTTCATACACTGTATATGGAACATACAGTATATGTGTCTGGTTTTGTTCACTGAAAATATTAGCATAATGTTTTCAAAGTTCCTCCATGTTGCAGCATGAAAAAGGCGTTTATTCCTTTAGATTGTTGACTGACATTCCATTGTGTGGATATATAACACATTATATCCACTCCTCAGATGATGGCCATCTGAGTATTTCTAATATGTCGCTCTTCTGAGTAATGCTGCCCTAAAAGGCATCCAAGGTTTTCTGTGGACATGCTTCATTTCTTGTGGGCATATCTCAGGAAAGGAGTGCTGAAGGAATTTAAATAAAATAAAGTACAGGAAATCTCATTTTCATTATTGTTCTTGTGATTGTTTCTAGTTCCCATTAGTGTCTGACTTGTTTCATGATGACAAGGATGCCATTCCTGCCGCCACCCCAGCGGGGAAGGGGTCATCTTCCAGGATCAACATTCGCTCTGCCAAACCCCCCATGAAGGCCTCCAACAAAGACCACAAGAAAACTGTGGGCCACCAGGTGAGCCCCAGGCTCGTGGCCAGAAGCCACGGCCATGGTGTGTGTGGCAGGGCTGGCCTTTCTGTTGGTATGGCTGCAAGGGCAGGAAGGCCACAGTGGCCTTGATGTCAGTGGCCTTGGCCACGTAGATCAAGCTTTTTGTCTTTTGAAGAGGAAACTGCAAAACCTCCACTAGGAGGACTAACAGAAGAAAGGGAAAGGGAAATGAGGACAGCCCCAGTCAATGTGTGAGTCCCTGAGGCACAGCCACAGTGATCAGCTTATAGGGAGGCAGAGGGTCACATCTGCACGGTAGAGAGGAGAGTTGAATAAACCCAGAGATCAAGAGAATGCCGACAACTTCTCCCTTCTTCTAAGGCCTCTGTTGGCATTCCACCCACTGCATCTCCAGAGAGGGGCCCTCGGCTGCCACCACATTTATACCTGTGGATTTACCAACCCTGGACATCCGATAGACATACAATTGCTCCTACAGTGCTCTCCCGCCGGATCAAGGCTGCAGGTCCCCAGTGCACAGCTGTCAGCTGCCTCTTATCTCTGAGCATTCACTTGCCTTTTCATCCCACTTGATCCGCATGAGAAGTAAGAACATTGAGGGGTGGTCTCTGCTTCTTTAGTTGGAGTAAGGGCCCTCCTAGGGGAAGGACTTGGTTTTTAGTCCTGGTGAGGTAGCAGTTGTCAGCTGACATCTGATGACAGGTCTGAGTTTCTTCCCTTGTTCTTATGGATTGATAATAATAGTAGTAACAGCTACTACTGGCACTCCCAATATATGAGTTTTTCTTTATCTCACATTTAACAGAATGTTAAAAATAACCAAATGCTGACTTTTGCCTCCCCAGTTCCGCAACTCACTGAATCGCCTCATGGAGACACTAAATGCCACAACACCACACTATGTCCGCTGCATTAAGCCCAATGATGACAAGCTGCCCTTTCAGTAAGTACCTGCTAGGCATAGGCAAGCCCAAGATCCACATCCCTCCTCGAGGTTCAGGGCGACAGGCCGGGCCCACTCTTGTGGGGTTCTGCAGCTTCAGCGTGGTGACCGGTCAGGTGAGTTAATGTGTGAACACAGGCTGACAGGTGTTACTGGACTGCATGTGCCATGCTCAATTCAAGAGGGAGGAAAGATAGTGTTCTTCAGTTACCTGAGCCTGCAGTGCTACTGAATGTGCATCCCTGTATCAAATGTGAGGCCCTTGTGGAAGCGTGTCATTAAATGTGGAAGGCTGTGTCTCTCCCATAAAATGTTAAGTTCAGACGCATGAGGATGGCAGGAGTGATCAGAAAGGGCATTTCTGGTCCTGAGAAAGCCAGCCTCAAATAGCATGTAGGGCGTTAGGACATGAAGACAGTCGTGCTTCTCACATTGCCTCTGCACTGCCAGGTTACCCCCATTATCTTCTCCTCACTCATTACCTCTGCCTTGAAATGTTAAAATGTGCAGTTCTGTCCACATTCATTTGGCCGACTCCATGCAAATCTATGTTAAGGGTAGCTCTTAGTTATCTTTGTCTGCTTTTGGTTTCTGCCAAATTCCAGAGCAGCATTTCTACATGCTGCCACAGCCTCCTCAGCTACCTCACATTGAACATGATTGAGACCACGCTCATGGTCTTTTCCTTCCAAAATGATTGCTCTTGCTTTTGTCTCTGCATTAGTGAGTGGTGTAACCATTCCTGACATCCCGTTCACCCACAAGAACTGATGTCCCGACTAGAAGCCTGAGTCACTCTAGGCCAGCTCTGTCCAGCAGGGTCTTCTGTGATGATGGCACTGTTCCGCACGCAACCTCATCCAGCGTGGAAGCAGCTAGTCACGTGTGGCACTGAAACGTGCCTGAAATGTGGCTAGTGCAGTTGAAGAACTGATTGTTTCACTCACGTGTCACATTCCCACAGGTGGCGAGTGGCTAGCGTGTTGGACAGCACAGCCCTTGATTCCGCCGCCTTTACCCTCATTGTCTGGTCATTGTTAAAGTCCCATGGAATCTACATGAAAATTGAACTTATCATCCTTTTTTTTCTTCTATCTCCATATTCCAGATCCTCTTCATTTCTTTTTCCTTTTTTTTTTTTTTTTTTTTTTTTTTGCGGTACTGGGGATCGAACTCAGGACCCTGCGCTTGCTAGGCAAGCGCTTATTCCACTGAGCTATATCCCCAGCCCCATTTCTTTTTCCTTGTAACGTTTTATGAACATGTATCAATTATACATATTAATGGCGTTCAGTGTAATATTTCAGTTCCGACACACAGCAGCCACTGATCAAATCCAGCTGCCCTTTATTCACCCCTCCCTTACCGCGTTTACGCTCACGTGGCATCCAGGAGTCAGCCTGGCTGTGTGACTGTGACAGCCAGACCCCTTTCTTCCTGCCTGTGACACACCCTAGGCCATTACCCGGCTGAGCAGCTCCTCTTCCCCCACTCCTGCCTTCCACATGCCATTCCCTCTGGCCAGGGAACATGTGTTAATTTTTCTTCACCACCTTATTCCCACCTTTCTTTGTGCTAAGACCAAAAGGGAAACTATGGAAATTTCTTTCTATGAAATCAATCATTTTACCAACTCTGACTCTCAGACTGAGCATTTGAACTGCCTTCTGCAGTTGCTCTCATTTAATAAAGCCTGAGGCCCCCCTCCCCACCCCCTTGGGCCTCGTGGTAGAACAGGGCTAAGACAGTAGTTCACGCCTCTGAAGTGTGCTGACTGCTCACTTTCTTTCTTCCTCCCCATTCTGAGATGTGCCTAGAAGCCCCGCCCACCAATGGAAAAGCAGTGTGTGTGAAAGACGCAGATGATGTGTGAGGGGCAGAGTAACATGAAGGGCCTAGGACAGGAAAGATGGTGCTCAGTGCCTCTTCTGCCCCAGCCAGCTGTGACCCTGGGCCGTTCATTGACCGAAGCCTGGTATCTTCTAGGTGCCGAGTACTCTGTGGGCTTCCCTCCCATTTGAGACGTGGACTAGAAAGACACTTTCTAATCTTAATACTGTTTTTCCTAAGACCACCCCCCCTTGCCTCCAGGACCAAAATTTTTCAACAAATACAGAGAATGGGAAGAATAAAAAAAAACAGTGAACCAAATCAGAAAGCCTGAATTATTCTTCAAGCTCACTACTGATTATTTGGCTAATCACAAAGCAGTCTTTTATTGTCTTTGTCTCATTGCTTTATCTGTTAATTGTGACTTGATAAGATCCTGATGAATAGGTAATGTTTAGCTTTCTGACTAATTTTGCATGTTTATATCTGGTCCTCTGAACAGCTGCTTTGAAGATAACAATATGCAATATAACAACCGTGGTTGAATTTGTATCATCTTGTTTTTTGAAATTCTGTATCATTTCTAATTTTTTAGTTTTATTCTCTTTATAATATCTTGATGAAAAAAATTCAGTAGATAATGAATGGGAATTACTTGTAGGAAGGATAAGCATTCATATGATTAGAATTATTGTTATATTGACATTATTCTAGAAGGAAATTAATACATTGTTCTTCCCATTCCTTGTAAATTTCTCAGTGTTAGTACTGTTGACAATTTGGATCATTATTTGTCATTAGGGACTACCTTGTGCATTGTAGGATGTTTAGAAGTATCACTGGTCTGTACTCACAGGATACCAGTACCATTCCCACCACTGTGACAATTAAAAATGCTTTTAGACATTGGTCATGTTCTCTAGAGAATAAAAATTGCCCCATTAAGAACCACCCTCCTATACTGAATGTTTTGATAGCAACTGTTGTTTTTCTCTCTGCTTTCGTTATTCAAGAAACTTTTCTCATACTTCTTATTAGGAAGTGGGAAAGGACAGATAAAATGACATTAGGAGTGGCCCCTCACATATAACTGACAGTGCCCCAGAAATGACTGTCAACGGCCCTGAGAAAGTGCTACTGGAATAGAGGCAAAAAACAAGCAAGCGAACACATACGATAAAGGGTCTTTCCTCACCCAGGGAAGAGGTGGCCTGGGGTGAATGTCATAATCTAGAATCAGTTGGGAGAGGGCCTGGCCAGGTTTCTTGAAGGTCAGCCCACTGGTCCCAGGGTCTTGGGTCCTGAGCTGCACTTGTAAGATTCTGCCGGGCCTGAAGAAGAACAGGACTGAGTGCTGTCTGACAGCAGAAGTGGAGCCTGATGCTGACACCGTGGTATTGTCACTCTGTATCCAGCAAGCTCCAGGCGCCGCTGTTCTGCACCTCGTACTGAGAGGGGAAAGTGGACACCTGCAGTTTGACTCCACGTATCTTTTGTGACCTGAATTAGATGTTAATTGTCTTCACCAGAGTCCTCCAGAATTTAATAGCAGAAGGCCTGGGTTTTCCATTCTTCATCAACCCATAGTGACTGCAGGCAGGCAGTGGGGAGATGTGCTTGACAGAGAGTTTTCTGTACTACTGAGGATGTAGATCAGCATCCAGAAGACTATCTTTACAGCTCCCCAGGGTATATGAACAGGGAAAGAGTGACAATATCTTCATTGTATCATGTCTTTTTGCTTTGCTCTGAAAAGCTCTTTCTTCATATCACTTGATTCCAGCAAAACTTGTAAATTATAGAGAAGCAGATGTCCTCAGCACCCACTGGGTGAGTGAGGAAAACGTGTTGTGGAGAGACCATGTCTCTGCAGAGTGATGCCAGCCAATAGTGGCAGAGCTGAGGCTGACCCTCATTCACTCCTTCAGCCCAGAGCACAGAGGATGATGTTGCCTTCTTGGGAGGGAAGAGCAGTTGTGAGGAATGGAGTGATTTGGCTGAGCTTCTGAAGCAGTGACGTTAAGGCTGAGCTTACTTGCTGAGCTGTAGACATGGTATATGCAGCTCCAAGAGAAGACAGACTGCACACACACCATTCCCAACAAACTTTTGCTGTGTTGTGTTGAGGTAGAGACATCCAGCAAGCCACTGCCTGGTCATCAGACCAGGACCCAGTTGACAGCTGGGATGTACGGTGTCCACAAAGCATGATGTGAGAAAGGAGGGATGGAGTGGCTATAAAGGGGAATGGTTCTTTTAAGGAAGGAAGTGGTTATTAGGGAGCATCTGTTTCTTGTTCTCTAAAGTGGTGGGAGGTCTTAGAGGGAGTAGAAACCCTCCCCATACCTCCCATGGCACCAGGGGTGTCACAGATGCTTCAGGGCATGCTGCCATCCCTGCCATATGGAGCAGAAAGAGTTCCTGTAGATGTGTCAGGCAGAGAGAAGGCACCAGTGGTCATATGATTGCTGTGGTGAGGTGTGGGGTCCTGGGGAGGGAGCCCCACAGTCCATAGAAATGCCTTTCCAAAGCTCAGGTACATCCCCTTTGCACTCAACTTGTGTGCAGCTGCCTGCCTTGGAGGTGAGAGGAGCAGAGGTGACAGTAAAACCTGCTCCCCAAATGTTATACGTAGTCAGCAGAAGTCTTTATGTCCAAAGCAGTGCCCTATGATACTGATCAAGGCCCTCCTCTGCTCCCAGAACTTGCGTTATACCCTGTGGAAGGCTATAAAACTTCATAAGATGTGTATCAGAAAATGGTATGCATGCAGTCGTATAAGATCTTGCCACTAAGGGCTGGGGATATAGCTCAGTGGAATAAGTGCCTGCCTAGCAAGCGCAGGGTCCTGAGTTCGATACCCAGTACCGCCAAAAAAAAAAAAAAAAAAAAAAAGATCTTGCCACTAGAGGAGCTTTGATTATGGTGAAATAAATGAAATTGTCATACAAAGTAACAGTCTTGTTTGGGACTGTGTAAAATTCAACACCTTGTGCTTTACACTGTCAGTGTTGTGGGTGACCTGAGGCTGGCATCATTCAGGACTAGTCAGAAAGGTGATGTATCGGGGAGCTGGGTGTTGGGAGAGCACAGGACTTGGGCAGGCTGAGGGGAGGAGTGAGGAATGAAAGCATGCACAGGCCTAGGGGAGGCTGTGCTCTTCCTGGGACCCAAAATCCACAGCTCAGATGGGATGCAGAGTGTGCTGGAGGTGGAATGAGAGCTTGTCCTGTCACCTGGGAAGTACCTGCTGAGCCCAGGCAAGCCAAGGCATCATCTGCTAAATGCATGTACAGCGTGTACTTAATGGACTTTTGTGTCCCAGGCCCATGTGATACTCAGCCTTAGAGTGTGGTATGGGTTACAGATTGAGAAGGTCACAGAGAGATGAGAGGACAGACAGGGAGTCCCATGGAGACAGGTGAGTCTGTGGGTGGCAGATCCCCAGGTCACGTCCATCTGCAAAGCTCCAGTATCTGGGTGGGCCTGGCCAATGGGAAGAGAATACCTGGGTAGTTGTGGACAGTAATGGTGTGGCAAGAGGCGGGTCCGAGAGTTAATGTCCCCCCTATTTCTTTTCATCTAGCAGGCAAGCTGGTCCCCAGGGCCTGGGTCTGGCCACAGCCACTGTGATCAGGGGCTCTGAACCTGGGGGTGGTCCTTGTTCCTGCCTCCCCATTTACAAAGGCAGAGGAACAAAAGAAGCATATCCTTCAGCCACATTTGAGCTGCAGACAGAGAAAGGGAGCTTCGTTTCTCATGTCTTCTCGTAGAGTGGAAAGTAGATTCAGCAAATTATGAACATTAATTGTAGGTCAGATTAATTTTTTCTCAGTGGAGACTCCCTGATTACTCAGCCAACCTGATGTATTTTCCTCAGGTGTCCTACAGCACTTTCACCATGTCTCCTACAGTCTGCTTTGTAGTGCACACTGCTGCCCTTAGGAAGCCCACATAAGGTCTGAGTTATTCTGCAGTATCACCCTCAATGTCTGTGTGTGAGTGAATATTGATTTTCAGGTGCTGCTCTTAGTATCATAGGGCATGGGAGTGATTTAAAATGGGCCCATCTCTCTAAAGATGGGAAGACAAAGTTCTTCATCTATATAATTTTTTTCTTTCGTTTTTTTGAGACAGAGTCTCAGTATGTAGCTCAGACTGGCCTCGAACTTGCCAATCTTCCTGCCTCAGCCTCCTGAGTCTGGGATTACAGGCATGAGCCACCATGCCTGGCATCTATATGATTCTTTTTTCAATTTTTTTTTTATTTTAAAGAAAAAAGAACAAAAATAAAGACAAAACAACAAGAAACAAGGAAAACAATACAGAATTTCCAAACAAAATGATAGGAAATTAACTATGGTTATTGTATTACATATTATTATCTTCAGGTAACTAGTATATGATTCTTAATGAGCATCTGTTATGATCCTCGCTAACTATGTGTACCCCAGTCTTGTGCCAGGAGTGTTTTACTTGCTCCCATGGGCTCTTTCATTTAATTTCCATACTAACCTTAGAAAATAGGTACTTTAAATATCCCATCTCTACTGACACCCAAAGAGGTTAATCATGCCTTATATTACATATGCTGTTGCTAGCAGCCATGTCGTGAGTCAAACCTGGGTCTGCCTGGCCTGAAATGTACCTTTTTAATCACCAAGCCAAATAACGCATGCCTAAGCATGCTGTAGGCATGTAGCATAAGCTATGAACATTGAATTGGGACACATGCCCGCGTGGATGGAAACAGGGCAGACTCTGGGAAGGGGTCAAGAGTGAGTCTTGGAGGTGGCAGTGTTCAGTTAGGCAAGGAGGGATCACTCAGGTGGGCTTTAAGAATGTCTACAAGTGCCTTGTGTGTAGAATTGAAGATGCTAAAATGGTTCGTTCATCTACCAGTGTGTGCTTTATCCCAGCTTTGTGCAGAACCATTCATACACGCTGTGGGGACAGGTGTGCTTTCCTTCTCTCCTGTTCTGTGAGTTATGTGTCAGCATGGCCACTCATCACATATCTTTATTGTTTGGCAGCTTTGACCCAAAGAGAGCTGTGCAGCAACTCAGAGCCTGTGGGGTATTGGAGACAATTCGCATCAGCGCAGCAGGCTATCCATCCAGGTAATGTGCTGCCAGCCACACCCTCCTGGGCTGCTAGACAGCAGCCAGAGTGGTGCTCCAGAGAGTCCTCCTACTGTTAACCTGAAACGTCCTCAAGAAAGTTCCCACACCCTGCGGGCCCAGGCAAGATGCTGATGACAATAAGAATTTCAGTGTGACCTGAAAAGTACAGGAATCAACAGTAACTTCCGGGGCAGCTTTTCAAATTTTGCCTTGTCACTGGTCTAGGTGAACGAGCTACAGGAGCAAAAAGGATTCCCTCTACACTCAACTCCCACATATGCCTTTATTTATTTATTTTATATATATATATATATATATATATATATATTTTTTTTTTTTTTTTTTTTTTTTTTTTTAGGTAAAATACAGTGGCATAATATTTACCATCTAACCATTTTTAAACATGTAGGAGCATTATGTTTACACTGTTGCACAACTATCTCTACCCTCTTTTTACAGAACTCTTCTCATCTTGCAAAACTGTAATAAAAACTCCCTGTTTTAGTCCTTATTTGTTACTATAACAAAATACCTCAAACAAGGTAACTTTATAAAGAAAAGAAGCTATTTACTTCATAGTTTGAGAGACTGAATGTCCAAGACTATGTGGGAGAAATAGGTAATATCAGACAGGAAGCCAAGTAGGACATAGGATCCCAGAGTACCTTCTGAGAGTGGTGTCCCAACTGGACTCAGGACCTTCTAGTAGGCCCCACCTCCTAACACCAATACCCTGGGGACTAAACTTCAGCACATGAATCCTTGAGGAATAATTTGTGTCAACCGTAGCCCTCCCCATGGCCTTCCCCAGCCCCCAGCAGCCACCTTCCTACTTTTTCTATTTGACAACTAAATGTAACTCATATAAATTGAATCATGTAATACTTTTGCTCTTTGTGATTGGCTTGTTTCACTTAGTATAATGTCTTCAAGATTCATTTGTATTCATAGCATATGACAGAATTTTCTTCTTTTTGAGGCTGAATAATATTCTCTTGCATGTCTGTATCACATTTTGCCTACCCAGTCACCTCTGGCTGGATCCATTTACGTTTTAGCATAGAATGCCTGGTGGAAAATACAATTTCATGGTCTGATGTGCATTGTGGATAAGCCATTGAAGCACTCCAAGTCTGAGGAAGCCATGCCAGGACTATGGATTTTCTGTGGATGCTTGCCTGAAATAGGAGTGGCAAGCAAGTGACAATCCCTCTAGCTCACACCAAACTACATACCAGTGATGTAAACCAAGCATCTTCTGCTGTTACCTGGGGCTGGACTGAGCAGTGCAGCAGGCCAGAGCTGTGATCTTGCCCACAAGGACCATCTTTCCTAAGAAGTCCCTTGCGTGTCAGGGTGGGAGGTACCAGAAGTGGGGATGAGGGGAGGTAGCACAGGCCTCTTTTCCACCTGTCACTTTCCCCTGCAGTGAAGGGACTATTTCATATGCGGTGGTTAATTACCCATAAAGTGCTTAACCATAAACAATTCCCAAATGTTAGGCCTGGAGGGAAGTTGTTGATGGAATTAGGAATTTGCATTTGACCTGGAAAATAGAACTATCACTAATCTATAGCATCCAGGCAGCTTTTCAAAACCCAGCAGGATGATCACTGGAGCCAGGTCTAAGGCTATTAATTCTTTTCTTTTCAACTACATCTTTCCTTTTTTAGGAGAGTTCTCATTTTTTGACTTGGGTGTCTTAAACACTGATAGCTAGCCATGCCCCATTATGAACATGGGCTAGTTTCTGCTTAAATAAGGCTTGGCATTCCTTTTCTCAGTGTGCTCTCTAGTACCCAGCATCTCTGTCTTTGGACTGAGAGGAGAGGGCCTAGGGCCTAGATTGAGTGGCTCAGGTGTGAGTTCAAACCACTGACATTTCAGTCCCTGCTACATCCATAGAGTTCAGGTCCAAGGAAACTTCATGTAGTTGAAGAGTTAGAAAATGACCTTAGGGTGCTGCGGAGCTACCAGTCTTCAAACTGAGTTCTGTGGGCAGCCGCTTCACTCTCAGCACCTCGCTATTATGTCTATGGGACTCCCAAGACGGGTGTCACCTATCAAAGGCTTCTTTACTTCTACCATTGTTAGTCTCCTGTTTCTCAGAATTGTGTATTGCAACTCATTAGTGGGTCATGAAATCAGTTTAATTGGTTGTGACCAGTGTATTGTTCTTCAGTGAAATAAGTTGGGTTGGAAATTGTAAGAGGGCAGCTTGTGGCAAAAAGAATACTATGGCACAACTGCTTCTCAGTGTTATGTAAGGTGTGTCGTCACCTACAATGTGGTCCCGTAATGAGACGCAGAGTGCGCTGCTGGTGGCTGAGTTGAGTCTAGAGCCAGCACTCCTCTGCCCTGCTACATTGTCCTTGCCAAACATCTTACTGCTTATGTGCGTGAGATGGTGTCCTCTGAACATAGGCTTATCAGAGGAAGAAGGGCCTTGTGTGGGGGTCCTGAAAGACTGCGCTCTCCCCTGTGTTGGACCCAGACCTGAGACCTGACATAGCACTAATTGTGTCGCATCTCTCTAATGTTTTGGAGTCCAAGTTCTGGAACTGTAGCTGGGCAAGAGCTGAAATAGCCGGAGTGTGTTGAACCCTGGCCTTTGTAGTTAGGCCTCAGTTCAGATGTTGGCTGCCATACTTCTTGGCTGGGTGACATTGGGCAAGTTAATAAACCTCTCTAAGCTTGGGTTTTCTTTAAAATGATCATACTTACTTCATATGTGTTATAAGGAGTGGGATAACATCCTCAACAGAGTATTAAGCCCTTAAGCATTTAATAAGATGCATATAGTCATCCAGATATGAGCAAGAAGTTGCCTCCCTATGGGTGTAGGTATCTGGGGAGAATATGTCTATATCAGAGATTTCTAGCTTTGCTTTTTTGAAATCCAAGTGTGTGTGGCTACCTTGAAAGAGTATCCTGAAAGCCGTAAGCAACTGAAAGGATCAGTGTAAAAGTTACATAAAGGGGCTAGTGGTGTAATTTAGTGGTAGAGCATAGCATGCTCTACATATGCTCACACATATGTCATGCCAAACTCTAGGGCCACTGTAAAAGTAGGTTTGGAATGTCAGTTTTCACAACCATACCTGTGCTATATACACTGCAGAGGCCTGGCGGTAAGCAGAGAAATGCAGTCTTTACCTTTGTGTATAACTCACCACTTTGTGTCTAATGGTGGGTTTGTAAAGTGGAAGATGTGTAAATTGGGGCCATATCAAGCCATGGAGAAGACACAAGGGAAGCATGTGACAATGAGGTCATCTATGCCAGGTGAAACCTTGGGGTCCATCTCAGCATAAAAGGAGCCACCTATTTTTTCACCAAGGACTTCCCAATTAATGATTGGACAAGTGAGTTGGAGAAGGTGTCATGCCAAGAGTGTCTCCTTGTACATCAACAAGAGGCTTACAAGCCATGAGTCTGGCGTGGTGGACTATAAACCCTGCATAGACAGAGGTCTATGTACATCTGCCACCCCTAATGCACCAGCTGAGCTTCCTCAAAGCCTCACTGTGTGAAATACGAGTGACAGTATGTGTCATCCACACTCCTACTAGGTTTGCTGTCACTGTATAAAACGATCTGTTTTAGAGATAGGAGGAGGTGATTTACTTCTGGGATCTCTTGTGAACTTCATATGAAATGGGAACGGTATTTTGACTTCTTGAGGTCTTTATCTCCCCTTTAACCTCTTCCCTCCATGTCTCCTGTATAGAGCATCCAGCTCAGAGCTGGCCATGCCCACAAGAAACTCACAGCTAGAAGTGACACAAGCTTGAGGCAGTGAAAGAGCAACTCAAGCAGATGTTAAGTATATAGTGCAAGTATGGGAGGAGTGGAGACTTTTTAGATAAGGTGAGGCTGGAGCTGAGCCTTAAAGAATGAGGAGGATTTGGGTTGGTGGGGAGGCAATGGGAAAATGCCACCAGCTGCGAAGCAGCACACAATCCTAGAATAGATTGCAACTTAAAGAGGCCTGCTCTGCCCTCTCAGTGCCCTGTGCCCACTGCTCAGTCTCCCAGTTGCACCGTGCTTGGACACCAGATGTGCTTTTCCCTCATCCAAGCAGCCTCTTCTTGGCAGCTAAAAGAACTCATGGCTGCCAAGTCTTGGGAAGTGGCTTCTCCTACTGTGGACTCCACCTGGCTACAGTCAGAGTTGCCAGCAGGATCAGGATGCACACAACTTGCTGGCCTCTTACGATGTGTCTTTTTAATTTCTTCCACCTTAGTTGTTTTAGACTTCTTTCTCGTGGGCATCTGTGCCTTTCGTTTACGTAATTACAGGTGTTATGGACAGTGTAATGAAGGAAGAAAAGATATACTTCTGGTATCAGAGAACATGTTGTCTAAAGCCGTGACATAAATGTGCAGGCTTAGATCCAGGGCACTCCTTTCATGTCTTCCTTACATGTGCTGCCTTAGCACATTTTGCCAAAGGGTCCAAGAGAGAATTCCCTCCCTGAACTGCCATTAGATTTGGGAAAGCAGCACCATGGTTTTATGGTTTGTTGGTATTGCAGTGACACTGAATCACTCATACTGTTTCATCTAAATCCTCTTGCTGCTACCAAGCCACAGTACTTAGGCTGGCATTTGTTTGGAAGATGAGTGCTGAGGGACTAAACTCTCACATCTGCAAGCTTTTGTCTGAGCCCATAGCTTAATTTTCTGCACTTTCCATGATAATCATGTGGGGTGACCTCACTGATGAAAGATAAACAATGCTACCTAGCCACTTAATCCGGGAGATTGGTGTTTGTCCGCTGTATCTAGGTACAAATCAGATGGAGTTTTATGGCTGTCACCTGCCTGCAAGGTGTTGGCTATGGAAGAAAGTACATAACTGGTGTAATGTGTGCTAGCCTTGACATGTAGAGCTTGGCTCTATTTGATGCCCTAAGTTTGGGAAACTTGCTCTGGGAAACTTTCTCAAGAGCAGAGGGACTTGAGTGGAATATGGGCAGATTGGGAATTGTCTACAAAAAGAACTCACCTCCCCAGTTGCTGAAAACTCAGTAGAGTGACTTCAGTTGTATTAGTTTGTCAGATAACTGCATAACTGTGCACAGCTGTGTCTTAAGGACATTTCAGTGGGCTTCTGTGATTAGGGGAGCTACAATTTATTTATCTTTCTACGTTTCTGCTGTGTGAATGACCAAAGGAAGGAAAATGGTAAAGGAAATTGCATACATTGCCCAGGATTGCAGAGGCTGGTGATGAATCTTCCACAGGGCTGTTCTAAGAGCCCAAGCCTTTCAGGCACAGTTCCTGCATCAGCTCTACAGATGACTCAAAAGAAGAATTCTTACCTTTCTTCAAATTTGAGGCACATGCAGTATTCCTAAATTCCACCAAGCCAGAGGGGACACCTGTAGCACTGCCAGCCAACAACCAGGGCTGCTGCTCCTCAAGCTTTAAGGTACCTGATTATTTTTACCTTCCCTAAGAATTATGGCTTTCTTGGGAGTGTGGCTTTAAATGAAAATGTGTCATTCTATTTGAAATGCTGCACAGTGGCTAGGAAATATGTCCATTGTAATGTGCATAAAGCACAGTGATGAATGCACTAGCAGGGGTAGCACCTGACCCTCACTGCTCCTGGCTGTGGTGCCTGTGCAGTTGCCTGTCCTCTGGACTCACAGAGATGGGAAGAACTGGGGCAAATACTGCGTAACCGAAACAAGTGTGGTGGAGGACTCCTTGAATGTGTGGTTTGTATTGAAAAATGAATCAAAGCAAAACTGCATACGCTCCAGTTCTCCTTCACTTCAGCTCATCATCTTCATAACAATTGAGGCTTCCTGAAAAGATTTACAGCTCCTCAACTTCCATCTCTACAAACCCATGAGGAATAAATAGCCTGGGATTGTAGAATTAGATGGAAGCCTTAGAAACCTGCCTGATTTTCCTTCCTACGTAATCAGGTTTGAACCTAAAACAGACACACAATTATTTCCCTTGCTATGAGAAAGAAAATAGTGCAAAACTTATTTTAGAGTGATATGATTCTTTATCTCAGACTCTTACAGCCTCAAGTCCTGACTGTTTTGTGTGATCCTTGTATTCTTTTCTGTAGACCAGGGGTTGACCTAGTGGTACAACACGCAGGGCTGCACATCACAGTTAGGAGGTCATACTTACCAATTTCAGAAACCAGGGCCCTTCCTCAGGCCTAGAAGTCAGAATCTGAGACGAAGCCTTCAGCATTTGCATTTTGACAAGATTTCCAAGTGATTTTCTAATACATGCTGCCTGAAAACCATTTCTCTGGAGGCACATGTTGGCCCCTCTGGAGACAGTTGGTCATGTGCAGGCTGTGTTAGGACTAATGGGGTTTTCCTCTGTGGTCCACTCTTTGTGTCTCAGCTCCAGCTTAGAGCCAGTGGATAGGAATTGCTTCCTTCTTCCTGCAGCAAAGCTTAGCAAGCTTCAGAGCGGGGGGACTTCTGTGGCTGAGCCTGTGTTCCCTGGGAGAGGCAGGATATTGGGGGGCAGGGTTATATGAAATATTTATAGTGGTGTGAGGCAAATAGTGAGCATCATGCAGCCTTTTCTGTAGGAATTCCTTCATGAGGTTAGTGCTGAAATAAAAATCACAGACTGATGAAAACTGCTCACAAACCTCATCTTTTCTATCACACTTACTATGGCGATATAAGGCACATAATATAAAATTTATTCAAGGTAATTCAGTAATTTTCATTAAATTCAGTTGTACAACTGTCACTACTATCTAATTTCATAATATTTTCACTACCTTGAAAAGAAACTGTTAACAATCATTTCTCCTTTCTACTCCTCCCAGGCCCTGGCAAACACTAACCTTTGTATTTTGGTTGATTTGTTTATTCTAGATATTTCATTTATCTGCAGCCATGCGATACATGATCTTGTGTGCCTGGCTCCTTTCACATGGGACTCTTTTCAAAATTCATCCATGTTACAGCATGCATCAGTACTTTATTCCTTTACATTGCTGAATATTGTTTCTTTGTATGAATATATCACACTTTATTTTATCCACTCCTGAGTTAATGGATGTTTGGGATGTTTCTAGTTTTCGGCAAGTATGAATAATGCTGCTGTGAACATTTGCATAGTTTTTTTGTGTGACCATATGTTTTCATTTCTCTTCAGGATATATCTGGAAGTGGAATTGTTTGGTCACCCTTTATGCTTTTGAGGAGCTGCCATACCAAATTTCTGCAGTAGCTGTATCATTTTGCATTCTCACCAGCGTTAGATGAGGGTTCCTTTTTTATTTTTTTTGTAAAGAAGTCTGATGTTGCTCAGGCTGGCCTTAAATTCTGCAACCTCCCATCTCAGCCTCTGGGACACCTGGAATTACAAGCATGTGCCACCACCTGGGAAGGGTTCCCATTTCTACACATTTTGCCAGTACAGTACTTGTTATTTGTCTTTATTTTTACAGCCATCATAATGAGTATGAAATGGTATCTCACTGTGATTTTGACTTGGATTTCCCTGATGGTTAAGATGTTCAATATCTGTTCACATGCTTATTGGCCATTTGTATGTCTTTTTTCCAAAAATATGTATTCAAATCCTTTGCCTATTTCTAAAATTGGGTTATGTCTTAGTTAGTTATTACTGGGACAAAATACCCAACACCCAAAGTTAAAGGAGGGAAGTTTACCTCAGCTCACAGTTTGTAGAGGTTTCAATTGATAGTTGGCTGGCTCCAAAGCAGAGCAGCGTGGCAGAGGGACATGGTGGAGGAGAAACTGTCCATGGCATGGTAGGCAAAAGGCAGCAAGCAGAAAAGCAGCAGCAGTAAGTCTCCCTTTCCCTTCTCTCCCACCCAGGCTATGAACTTTTGAGTGGTGCCACGCACACCCAGAATGGACCTTCACATTATCCATACCCAGAAATATGCTAAACCAATCAATGAACTAATTTAGTACCACACACCTTTCATCTCAGTATCACATATTCTAGATGCAGCCAGCTCAAAAAAGCCCCACCTATGAACACATGCAACTTCGGGTGGCCATCTAGATACAAGCCATAAAAAATTATTTGCTTACTGTTGAGTTATAAGAATGCTTTATTCTGGATAAGAGATCTTTATCAAACATTCAACTTAAAGCTATTCTTTTTTCATTTTATAAGTTTTTTACTTTTTGATGGCATTCTTTGAAGCATAAAAAGTTTTAAAGAAGTCTAATTTATCTAGTTTTGTCTTTATTTGTGCTTTGGGTGTCATAGTTAAACAATCATTGCCTCAGTGTCACAAAGGTTTAGTTCTGGGCTGGGGATATAGCTCATGGAATAAGCGCCTGCCTAGCAAGTGCAGGGTCCGGGGTTCGATCCCCAGTACTGCCAAAAAAAAAAAAAAACAAAAAGGTTTAATTCTGTGTTTTCTTCTAAAGCTTTTTTTTACTGTTTTAACTGATCCATTTTGAGTTCATTTATGTATATGATGTGAGGCAGGTGTCTCGTTCTTTTGTATGCAGATATGCAGTTGTGCCAGCACTGTTTGTTCAACAGATCACGTTAACTCTTATATCATGTCCATTTGCAGATGAGAAAATAAATCCTGGAAAAGCAATTGGGTCAGTCCTAGATAGAAAGTTGGGGAGAACCATCCCGCACAAAGTTAAGACTGCCTGCCCTTGTGAGTCCCTAAGAAGGTGTCCTTTCTTCAGCTTTGACCTCTTGTGTCTCTTTTATTCATTTATTTAATCCTTTTTCTTCATTTTTTTTGGGGGGGCAGGGTCTTGATATATAGGCCAAGCTGACTGTGACCTCAAAATCCTCCTGCTTCAGCCTCCATGGTACTGAGATTACAGATAGAGGCCACCAGGCCTTGCATCTTGTGTCCCTTGAAAGTCTTGTCCATCTCTGGTATATTTCAAAGAAAACTCTTATGTACAAAAAAACCTTTATATCCAATACACTTTATTTCTCTGCTGTTTTATTCCTCAAAAGAGGAGAACAGAGCTGTATATGTTCCTTGATGGATGGCCAATATAAAGAGTATCCACAACTATATCCAGAGAGGCACCACTGGTCCTAGTGGTAGACCTCACAGCTGGCCAAATGCCTTTCCTGCACAACTGCTGTTGGTTCCTATGTGAAATATTGTAGGGGACGAGGTCCCTGCTGAGGCTTATTGGCTCCTACAAAGAGAAGCAGCACAAAGAGAAGCCTCTCATTGACATGGGATGCTTGAGCAGGACACTGACCAAAAATGAATGACAGCATACTGGAATATATGAAAGTACAACTGACACACTTAATTTAGCATTTCTAAAGGACCCTTGACGTCCTTGAACCATGACGTCTTTAGATGTTCTTCGTGGTCTGATGTCATAGAGGTTGTATGACTTAGAACATCAATTGCAGCAAGGTCTTACTAGAGAGACTCAGGCTTTATCTAATGCAGCCAACAGCTGCATGAGAAAACATTCCCCAAAGAGAAACAGCACAAAGATCTGCAGCAGTGGCTGACCCTGGTTCACTGTGCTTCTCAGGCAAGTATGTTGTTCTGCAAAGTATTCCCACATACAGATGTTTAAATCCAGTGTGAGACTCTAGATGGGTACTCAACCAACCCAAACACCTCAAGTCCTGAGTTTCCTACTCCATTCACAGCTGCTTTATCACTCATTGTCTTCAACCTGAGGAGCTCATTACTAGGAGGCATCCTTTGAGCCTACTGACTTGCCCGTGCTTACCTGCATAGAAGCGGTCATTTTCCCTGGGCCTTTCCCACACACTCCACTGTGGCCAGGTCATAGCAGTCTCTCCCCAGCAGGCCAGAGCACACCAGGCAAAGGCCTTTCTATAAAAGAAGCATGACATTGAAGTTGAGGGTGCTCAGCCAGGCTCCCAACATGTGAGTCAGAATCTAGGAGACCTGGGCTGCCCTGAAGGGATATCTGAGGGGAGCTGCTATTGCTGAGACTCCACAGAGCACAGTCAGGGCCTGGACATAGACTCAGGATGGGGCTGTTCTCCCACCACTAATACAGAATAGAATGGAAGAGTGCCCGGCCCTAGGAGTAGGCTAAAGGACCTCCACAGCCAGAGTGAGAGGGTGTGTGCAGGACCACCTGGCAAGGAAGGAGTCCCACCAGAAGCATTTGGCAGTCATGTGCGGTTGTTCCCAAGAAGCCTTCCTGCACTAAAATTGTGTTCTGTAGTAAACACCTAACAAATACTTCAGAGGTTTTAATGTTCCAGGGGAGAAGGGTGGCCCAAAGAGTATGTATTTTGTGGGACTGTTCTACACACTCTAGAATTGTTAACCCAAAGGCATTAGTCCCTTTTTTAAGAAACTGGAAGAAGACATTTAACTGCTTGGTGTGTGTGGGGTGTCAGTTTCTAATCATTTGAGTACTCAGTAAAATATGATTTTTAAAACTATAATATGCAATTAGGTATAAAGGCACAGTTGGTAGTTACTCTTAAGTGTTGAGAGGTTTTAAAACATCTCAGAGAGACAAGGGAGGTTTGTACTTAACAGAGCTCCTCATACATGTACAAGCAGATCTGCAATAGGAAGCACAAAGCCCTGGACCCATGGTGGACTCAGGACTAGCTAAAGTACAAAGTGTGTGTGTGTGTGTGTGTGTGTGTGTGTGTTTGTTTCCTTTATGGGCGGGGGGGGATCCATAATGGAAAATTATCCCAGAAAAGCCTGTGCTCTCACTGAACATGCAAAGGTTCCCACCAAATCAATGTCTTGTTAAGAAGTTCTGTTCTTGGAAAAAGTCACATTTTTTTCAGCTTCACTTTGAAGGTTTTCCTATTAGAGGTGAGGGAGCCTTTCCTGGGAGTGTTTTCTCTCTAGGGACATTCAGAGGTTCATGGAAATAGGATCCCATGTGTGATTCCGGGTGCTGGAGTGAGCAATGCCTTTACAGGCCTCCTGCCCAGGCCATGTAGCAGAACAGCATCCGCCTAAAGTGCTAGTGTGCTTCTTAGTGGACGCTTCACCTTCCTGTGGGGACCTGGCATCCCCACTCCTGTAAACTTCAATGCACACACTGTATGTGGTGCAGGCTATGTTTTAAGAGGATCTCTGTGCAGAAAGGGTAAGCAGTTTAGATCTTTGGAAGCTTTGCACCTTTCCAAATAGTCCACATAATGGGCTCATTGGCTCCTAAAGTCCTATGAGGTGTTTTTGTGAGGCGGGAGACCATTATGTCTTTTATAGCTAGGGGAAGTGAGGCATCCAGGCTGTAACTGGCCAAGGTCAAAACTAGAGTTCTGTACTTCTGTCCTCCAACATTTCTGTACTTCTGTCCTTCATTCCAGACTGGCTTGGATGTCTTTACAGTCACATCTCCCTGCTCTCATCATTTCCTTGAGTTGTGGATCTGTCAGCAGTAAGATTTTCAAATTAGAAGCATTTAAGGTTTTTATCCTAGCTAAATGCTGCTTTAATTATTTCCCCCAGCAAAACCGCAGACTCATAGGAAAAAATAAGACAAATGAGTACGCAAATAACTATGACGTAGAATGTAGGAAGTGCCCTCAGCAAGTTACAAGAAAATGCCAAGCAGCTTTAAAGGGAGGGCCAGCAAGGACTGCATTACTTGCGTTAGTTGAGTCAGATGGACAACAAAAAGACTTGGACTTTATGAAGCTCTTTTTTCATATCCAATATTTCATTTGATTCTTGCTCAAATCCTTCTTTCCCTATGTGGAAGTATCAGAAAGAATGGTTTCTATGTAAAACTTGCTGGGGATGGGGCAGAAAGCACCTAGGAAAAGTTCAGTGGTGTTTGCATGTCCTAGGAATAAACAGTGTGTGTGCTTTGCAGCTTGTCAACTCTAGCTCTGTGTTCCCCAGGCCTCTGGTTCTAAGTCCCTCAAAGATTGTTCAGAGCTGGGGGCTTTTCTTGATATTTATTGTATATGATTGAAATAATTGAAGCAGCATTAAGCTGAGCAAAGACCTTAAATATTCCCATTTTCAAGGCTGCCTCTTTATAATGGCCAGTAACTCAGGGGTTTGATTCAGTCTCTTCATAGCTGGGAGGCAGAAAAGCTTCTCTTCAGTGAGCGAAGGGCATAGAGAGGGAGAAGAGCCCTTTGCCGGCCATAAAACAGGCCTTGGGAGCTGTAAGGACCTTTCTTCTCCCTGAAGGGAGTCCTATGGACAGTGAGCAGGCCTGGGAAAAACCCAGGTGCTCTGAGTGTAACATGGGCTCTCGTTTGTGACAGACCAAACCAGTTGAAAAGCGAAGGGGCATAGAGACCAAGTACAGCAGTTGTTGCCAGCACTTAATAGGAGGAGAGCATGGGGTGGGACTGCTCAGGGTGTGGGATTTTCTTTTGGGGTTGTGAAAATGTTTTGGAATGTTGCGGATTGTTGTATAACTTTGCAAATAAATGCAAATGCACTAAAAATCATTGTACACTTTAAAGGATAAATTTTATCTTAACATAAGTGATCTCCAAAGAAAGCTTTTGTTTTAAAGTAAGAAGCAAAATAAAACCAAGTCTGTAACACAGAGGAAAAAAGATAAAAAATTGTTGTCCTGATATGTATTCTTAGCACTTTCTCCTTTCCTGAGATCCATTACTGTAGTAGAAATCTTCTACCAAGCGAAGAAAAATATTTACAGAGGAGAAAAGGGCATAGAGGGAGGTAAGGAGCTCAGTGTCCACTTTTCTCCTCATGCTAGGGAGGCTAGGCCCAGACTGTCCTAAGGCCCTGGAATCAAAGCAGAGGAGCTATCAGGGAGCCCACTCCCTGAGCTCAGTGCACCCCATCGACCTGCTGGGCTCCTGACACTTGCTTCTCTAGATGAAGTTTCCACTGTACCCTCCTTAGAGGCAGACAGCTTCCGGGGAGGGAGTACAATCCCTCATTTTCTACTTAACACCTTAATGTGTCAGTCTGAGGAGCTGGCCAGTCCCTCAGCAAGACTACCAATTGGTGGCAGTTGCAGCCAGTGCCTGCTGACTTTCAAATGAGTTGTACTCAGCACGAAATCCTGGAGAACAGGGCATGCCGGCCCCTCAAGATGCCTCTTAGGGTGTGAGTCAACACCAGTTCTGCACCTCCATCGGACAGGACTCGGGAAAGTTGAGCATGGGCTGTGTTGACCTTCAGAGAAGTTTAGACCTTTCGGGAGGGATTGTGCTGACTCACAGCATACAGTTGTTTGAGCAGGCTGTGAGAGTCTCTGAAAACTGAGATGAGAATTGAGGTGTGTGGGGGAATTATGAAGAGAGGCTGCCTTTGTGAGGAAGGGCAGCCCTGCCTAGGAAACAGTAGATTTCCTTGAGGAAAGACTGACTTGTTTCTGTAGAAATGGCCTCAGAAGCCAGGAGACAGCAAACTTAGGACCCTCTTAAAAACTCTCTCCCCAAATTTATCAAAGCAGTGCTTCCTTGCAAAGGCAGTGAATTACAGGTCTCTTCAATTATGTAAAATCAGAGTTGTGTCTGTTCAGGGAGCCAATTCTAGTGATGGAGAAAAAGGAATCTTAAGCAAAATCTACTTGGGGAAGGAAGTGGTTCTTTCAACACCATACCAAAATATGAACCGTGTTTCCTGTAGGGATTAAGAATTAGGATATGACCAAAAAGGTTCTTTTCTAATGTATACTTTTCTGCATTTAGAAAAAGCAGTCATCATTTAAGAAGAAAACGCGAACATTTAAAAACAAAGCTGTGATCAGGCGTAGTGACACATGCTTGTAATCTCAGGCACTGAGGAAGCTGAGGCAAGAAGATGCAAACTCAAGGCCATCCTGGGAAACAAAGGGAGACCTTGTCTCAAAATAATTTTTTAAAGGGACTGGGGACATAGTTCAGTGTTCCCTAAGTTGAGACCCTCCCATACCACAAAACAAACACAAAAACAACCAAAGGTGCCCTACTCCTTTGGGAGTGTCAGGAGAGGAGGGAGCTCTGTGTTTGTGGACAGAGACCTCTGCTCATCCCCCAGACAGTTCCTCCCAGCCCGCCCATCCTCTGTTCTCAGGGACATCCTCTGACTCCAGGAACCTATACAGACTGGTCTTTTTGGAAGGCAGTAGGAAAGACAGAGCTCTCCAGGCACTGGCTTTTGCTGCTCTGAGAATGCTTTGTTCAATAGCATTAGCCCCGTTAGATACTTTCTGAGGTCACCCTCAGCTGATGAACAGCCAAAAGGCAGGACATGTCACCTGACATACCTTTGCATGACTTTCAGGTGGACCTACCATGACTTCTTCAACCGGTATCGGGTGCTGGTCAGGAAGAGAGAGCTCGCCAACACTGACAAGAAGGCCATCTGCAAGTCTGTCCTAGAAAGCCTCATCAGGGTGAGCCGGGCTCAGCTGGGGGCATGAGCAGGAGGCCTAAGAGTGGAGGGTGGGTGGGCAGCAGCAGCTTCTGCCATCATTCATACTGAGACTGCCTCCGAGATGTAGATCCATCTCCTGCATCACAGACTAAAAGCAAAAAACCCCTTTCCCTAGAGTACCTCCTCGCCTTTTCACATCTCAGCATACACACAAGATAGAGTTATCTGAACAGCTCACTGGGGTGCCGGAGGAGACTCCTGCTGGCTGTGGCCACTAGCCCAGGATCTTTGGCTGCCCCATAGCTGGGCCCACCCATTCCTGCCACTGTACCTGGGTGGGGTCTGATCTGGAGTCTGGGCACAGCCCCTGTCAGCAGAGCAGAAAAGAACTGGTCCACTTTTATCTTAGTGCAAAGCTAGCCCCAGCCCTCCCTATTTACATATTTTAAATCAGGCAGTAGATTTATGTTTTAATTGAAACAACCTGAAATAATATCTGACAGTTGAGAATGGACAACTATAAAAACAAAGCCATGAATAGCAAACCTTTAAATATTCCAGTAGTACGGCAGAATGCAACAAGGTTTCCATAAATGGCTAAACCTGATCAAGAATCTTCCCTTTTAGAAGACAGTAAAAAGGGTTACATCAAAAATGTTAAGTTTTCAAGTATTGTTTTGCTAGGAAATCTGTTTACTTGGAGTAGCTTATTACGAAATAAGCATTAAGGTCATGTTTTCTTCAGTAAATGTGTCAGTCATCTTCTAAGCCTGTAGTTATAGACAACACAGGGTATTATGTTAAATGTGTAAAGTTTTAAAGTTGTCTTTTAAAAAGGAAGACCCAAATATTGTTCCCTCTTGCCCCTTCCCCTTTTTAACAGAGGATAGCAGTCTGGTTAATTGTGGGCAGTGGTTTGTTCCTGGTACCCTGGTGAGCTGAAGTTTTGCTTTTTATGATCTTGTTCTTCATTGGTGAGAAAAACGTGTTCAAGGTCAGCTGATCTCAGCTAACATGGAGTGTCAGCTGGTATCAGCGATGACCTCCTGGTTTGCAGTGTGGGCCTCTACCATATGATTGTCTTCTCTTTTGTCCACTCCTCCGCTCTCCTCTCTAAGCTTCTCCAAGGTTACTAGCAGAACCTCCACTTCCCAAACAAAGGGTAGACGCTAAACTGTGTTCTGCTCTGGATCACGGGACCAAGCGCCCTGCCTATTTCCCAGTGCCCAGCTTCCAGTCCAACTCTACCCTCCTGCTTTCCTGGCCCAGCACTAGCCTGCCTGCAGCACTTCATGTTACTCTTAAGGCTCGTCTTAGATACATGTGTCTTTCTCTGTTAGAGCCCTATTGTCTCTGCAGTGACACCTCCCCCTGACATGTGAGCACTGACCCTGGCACAAAGGAACGCCCCTACAGTGATGGCATGAATGAGTGGGGACTTGGCGGAAGACAGGATGCAGACATGTGCTGTTTCCTCTGCTTAAAATGCAGTTTCCTTCTCTAACCTGCTCATCACGTTCTACTGTCTTTCCAAACTGAGCTGTTGGATACTCCCTGGCCTGAGAAGCCTGCTCCTGGCCTCCCAGGTGGAGGTAACAACCGCATCTCCTATGGCCAGTAGTGCTCATTATCTGTCTTCTCTTACCGCAGTTACATCCTGTACTGTGATTGAGTGTTGGGCATTTCACTGGCCGTGGGCAGGTAAATGGCAAGGACCTTACTGTTGCTGTGCTCCTAGTACAACTCCTGTTTCTCAAAGGAGGGTTAAGTTACTGCAGGTGGCTGCATGCGTGACCAGCCAGGTAAGCTATCAGGAGTGGAAGTTGCTAGTAATGGCTTACCTTGTCAGGAAGATGCAAGCATCACCCATTTTATAGGTGGGCAAACTAAGGCACAGAAAGCTGATATAAATTGCCCAAGGTTACTTGTGGTCTAAATCACAGTGCCTGGTTAGGGTTAGTGTCACTCTGCATGGTTATCTCTCCTGGAGACCTTGTTATCCTTCTCCCCCTTCCCACCCCTTTCTTGGGCAAGGTCATGTGCACATGCATGCTCCTAGTGCTTGTGGCAAGTGGCTGGATTTCAGCAGAGTAACAATTTGGCCTATGGCCGCAGATACAGCTCAGAGGCACAAGTGCCTGCCTGGCAAGTGCAAGGTCCTGAGTTCAATTTCCAGTACCAAAAACAAACAAACAAAACAAATTGGCCTAGAAGGGCATGTGTCACCTTACCCTGCCTTGAGCAAGTGCTCGGTACATTTTAGAACAGAATAATTAGGAGAGAAGAAGGGATAAAGGTGGCTTGTAGGCCAGACAGCAGGTCCTAATGACCACTTTCTGTGGGGCACCCTGGGACTGGAGCCTGCCTTATTAGGCCATGCTAGAGAACTTTCACCACTGTAGTTGGCCAGGGGAGAAATGTGCAGTGTGGTGGCATCTCTGCAAGGATTTTAGGAGCACTCTTCATCCCTAATGTGATTTGCTACTTCAGCTCCACAAATATGTATTGAGTTCTTTCTCCATGTGCTAGTCTGGAGTGGTCAGAGTGAGGGGTATAAAAAAGTGTGCTGCATGAGCTTTGCCCTCCAGGGTTAGTAACGTAATGTCATCATGACAGTGAAGAAGTTTTTGTTGCAATAGAGAGTGCAACCTTCCCAGTGTATGGAGCCTGATTCACGCTCAGCCCGTGAAGCACAGGGACTCAGCAGTGCCTCCGAGTCATTTGCCAACGTGAGACATAGTTGCGTGTGTGTGTTTCCTAGACCACAGCTCATTCCTCCTTGTCTTGTTATGGCCATTGTGCCAGCAGACACACTTGGGTGTCAGTTTGTTTGTAACACACTGTCAGTTGTCCTTGGTTAACCCCCCCCCGGGGGAGGGTACCTCTCGCTGCCCACTGGAGTGAACACGGAGAAGGACAGCCGTTTTGACCTAATAGATACGATTAAGATAGTAATAATGAGTGCCAAAACACCTCGTAGTGCAGTTTTATTTGGAGGTTCTTGGCAGTCTGTAATTGCATGTGCCGCTGTGTGACCATTTGAGGATAATCAGGTCATTGCCTTGCTCAGTACCCCACTCCAATTATGTGTAAGTTCCTTGGGGCTTGGTTCCTCTCACCACCCACATTTACCTATCCTGGTCTTTAGTTCCTCGAACATACTTGACTGTTGCCTCCTCAGGACAGTTGCATTTGTTCTGCACTTTTAGAAAAGTTTTTTATTAGTACATGTTCACCATACATAGTGGTTGTAAGTTCACTGTGGGGCATTGGTGCATGTACACAATATATCTTATTTATTTCCCCACACACATCTCTTGGTCCCCTTCTTGTTTGCAAAAGACCGACCTCTCTGTTTTCTATTATCTACCTTTTATTTTACTTTTTAAATTGTTTATGCTTTGCGTTTGTCATATAAGAGGAACTATGTTGATATTTAGGCTTATGTCTGACTTGCTTAGCTTATTGTTATGGTCTCAGAATGCATCCATTTTCCTACAGATTACTCGAGTGTATCCTCTGGGGCAGAGTCATACTCCATTATGTACAAATACCACGTTTTCTTTATCCATTCATCTGCTCATGGACATATAGGCTGCTTCCAAGATTGAGCTAGTATGAGCTGCACTGCTGTAAACATGGGTATACATACATCACTGGGATATAATGGCTTCAACTCTTTACCTAGAAGGAAAATAGTTGGATCAAATGGAATTTCTATTCTTAATTTTTTGAGGAATCTCCATGCTGATTTCCATAGTGGTTGTACTAGTTTACACTCCTATAGCAATGTAGAAGGGCTCCTTTTTTCCCCAAAGACTTGCCAGCACTTGTTTGATTTCTTGGTGATAGCCATGGAATGCTCCTTCTTGGTATTTCGGTGGGGCTGCCTTCTTCATTTAGGTGTTTGCACAAATATCACCTCCCAGAGATGCCTTTCTTGATCATCTTTTTTAAACATCCCCAGTTTCATTTCCTCTTTAATTCTCACCACTGTCTGAAAATAGAGTCTTGTCTGTCTACCCTCACCGTGGTGTTAGTACTGTGATGGTAGCTATTCTGGTCATAGCCATGTCCTGAATTTCCTAATCCAGTGCCTGCCCCATGGTGGAGACTCTGTGTCTGTTGAACACAGAGGGTTGTATGTTCCTGCAGAGGAGGAGTATGTGAGGTCTGGCAAGGGATTGTGCCTTAGAAGAACTGGGTGGTGTGCTACCTTGCTGCTCACTGATGACCTACTAGCTCCTCTCCCTGTTTGTAAAGGATCCTGACAAGTTCCAGTTTGGCCGCACCAAGATCTTCTTCCGGGCAGGTCAGGTGGCCTACCTGGAGAAACTGCGGGCTGACAAGTTCCGAGCAGCCACCATCATGATCCAGAAAACTGTCCGGGGATGGCTGCAGAAGGTGAAATACCACAGGCTAAAGAAGGCTACCATGACTTTGCAGAGGTACTGCCGAGGATACCTGGCCCGCAGGTGAGCCAACCTGGAAGGAGGGAGCTTGCGTCTCTCATGCTCTGCAATTAGAGTGTTAGAGTGCTTCCTGTTGACCCCATCTGTATCTTGGCTTTCTCCGGAAGGTTGGACCCATTCCCCAATGCCCTTCTCTAGGAGTAGGTCTAGTTTCTAGGTCTCCTGGTGCCCCCAACACCATCCTCTCATCCTATCGATACTAAGCTAGAACCAGCGATTTTTCACACAAATTAACCATAAGCCCCAAAGAAAGTATACGACTTTTAGGGAAAGAGATTGAGCCTTTTTCACAGTTAACTTTTAGATAGCCTCATTTATACCATGAGTTTCAGAATCCCTTGGAGTTTGGTAATTAGGACAAATTCCTGGGAGGCCCTATTTATGAGTTACTATACCAAATCACAGAGAGGGTGTGACTTATCCAACCATAACAGCCACCTTGTGGTAGAGCTAGTCAGGCTCCTATGCACTAGCCTGACATTGTGCAGAGGAAACGGCTGTAACCACTCCCTTCCCAGCTGATATCCCTGGCCTGAGGTGCTGGAGTGATGGGAGTGTCTCCACTGAGACTGGCATGAGGGGCCACCTCCACTGAGATGTATCCTAGGCACAGGGGTCATAGCCTGCAATGCGATGCACCTCAGACATTTTATACAAGTTGTCAGATCTGGATCCATCCCTGGCTCATAGCCAGTGCCCTCTCCAAATTGGAATTTCCTTGGAGGAAAGACAATAATTGCCATGAAATCTTCCATTTGGGAGCCAAAATTTCACAAGTGGCTGCCCATCCATCGCTGCTAGAGATTTAAAAAGAAAAGATAGCACCCTGTGTATCATAAAGGTAGGAGAGTGTTGTTCCTCACCTGTGTGCTTGAGACTCATACTCACCATAAGCTGCTTATCTAGTGTGGCTAGAGAGGGTGAATACCATTAATTACCTCTGAACTGTCAGAAGGAGCCCCGTCCATGCCACCTAGTCAGATCATCACTGAGTGCCTGCATGTGCAGGACTCTGTCTCGGGCTTTTTGTTGGTGAGCACCTAATAGAGCTGGCCTGCATTTCCTGCAAGGACATGTGATCCAGGGGTAGGCAAAGCCCAGGGAGGGGGAAAGCATTTGCAAGGAACTGGACTAGAGAACCATGCATCCCTGCAAGTATGTGTTGCCTGGCCTGAGGGTGTCAGTCACTTCCTCTTCCAGGGTCTTGCTAAATGATTCCCAAGGTCCTTCCTAGCATTCGGCATTCTGGACCTCTGAGTATTTGCTGTGACCCAGCACCAAACAAGACTTTTTAGAAGAGCAGAAAGTGTCAGACTGGCTCTTCGTCTTACTGGGGAGGTGAGGTAGGAGTGCACAAACGAAGAACAGAGATTCACATTCAGGGCATGATGGGCAGAAAGTTGTGAGATGAGAAGAGAGAGAGGATCGCTAGGGACCTGAGAAAGTTCTCATCGTTCAACTTGTATTTGCCCAGTACCTGCTGTCCCAGGCCCTGAGCTAGATGCCGGAGTACAGAGTGATCGAGATGTGGCTCTGGGTATTTTTGAGCCTGCCTAGGCGGAGACAGCAATGTGAACACTGAAGGATAGGGAGTGCTGAGGCAACAGCACAGGGAGCATTTGGGTCAGGATCACAGAGGGCGTCAGGCCCAGCCTGGGGCTGCTGCTGGCACAAAACTGATTGTGCCATTCTGAACCTGAGCAAACGTCCTTGTCCCTGCATTTGGAAAGAATGGGAGGTAGCCTGTGGGTGTCTGTGTAGGAATGCAGAAGGAGGGACTTGTGTCGGGGCTCTCAGGGTCACCTGTGCTGGCTAGGCCCACCTGCAGTCTTCTGTCCCACAGGCTGGCTGAGCACCTGCGAAGGACACGTGCAGCCGTGGTGTTGCAGAAACAGTACCGCATGCTGAGGGCCCGTCGAGCCTACCAGAGGGTCTACAGGGCTGCTGTCATCATTCAGGCCTTTGCTCGGGCCATGTTTGTGCGCAGAATCTACCGCCAGGTGAGTAGCCACCCCAAGGGACTTACCTGCTGCAGATCCATGACTAAAGCAGCAGGGATGAGTTGTGACCAACATGAGCATTTATTGGGTGCTCCTGACTTTTTTCTAGATACTTTCACATTTCTACTCTCACTAAATCCTCTTCAAAGTTCCATTAAGAAGGAAGAGAATATATCTTTGTACCCCTTGGCGCCTGAGCTGCCCAAAGAAACTGAGTCCCATATCAACTGGCAGTAGGGCCTACTGTTCTGACTTGGACTCATTCACATTTGAGAGCAGGAAATGGTACTACGCATCAGCAGCTCCTGCCCCTTTTGGGGGCAGATTAGGAACCTGAAGCCCAGTCCAGTGAGGTCAGGAGAAGGGTGCTAACCATATCCTGCCAGGCTATTGCTCTTGCACTATTCCAGTGAGGCTGAAATCTGCAGCTAGGTAACTAGATCAGGGCAGTTTGATCAACCAAGTAACCCCATGTAACTGAAGCATAATGCTCATTTAGAAGGTGACTTGAAGGAAATGTGTAAAATGTTTGTTTTCCTAAAATGAGCATCTATTGCTTCTGTGATCAGAAATCTGTAATTTTCTAAATAGTAAAAATAAAGCTATAAATTCATGATGAGAAAAAATACGTGGTCAGGCATCAGGGTGGCTGGAACACACCTGACATAAAATGTAGAGTATCTCAGGCCAGTGAGACAAGGGTCTGAATTTCCAGAGAGATTGGAAATGTGCCACCCTGGAAGGGGCAAGCATCAGTTTGGAGACACCCAGCAGAGGGCAGCATGTACAGAAAAAGGGCTAGATGTGACTCCCAGCTCTGTCATGTGGCTGTGGTATTGGGCATATTAATTTCTTCACACTTTTGCTTGTTTCTTCATTCTATGAACATTCTATAGTGTATTAAGGCCAAAATATTGATGCTTTGGGTTTTTAACTTGCTGGAAAAACAAGTTCTCAAGTTATTATAAGCCATTGCCCGCTGGGACCTCTGACCAAAGTACTTGCTTCATCCTCTAGCTCCCTCAACCCAATCTGAGACATGCATCTGTCAGATGGGGAGAGATGGATGACATAATCAGCAGGCCCCCATAACTCTGAGGTTTTTATATTGGACTGTGATATGGTTTTACAAAGGTAAAAACAAGAATTTGACAGCTAATTCTCTGTGGATACAGGGGCTTTAGAACCTAGCTAAAATTTGTTCATAAAACACACAGCCATCAAAGTGTTACATGCTAGGGGACACGTTTTCTATCTCCTACCGTTGCAGACCCACAGGGTATGTGTTCTTATCCCCTGCCAGGTCCTCATGGAGCACAAGGCCACCATCATCCAGAAGCATGCCCGGGGCTGGATGGCACGCAGGTGTTTCCGGCAGCTGCGGCATGCAGCCATTGTCATCCAGTGTGCCTTCCGCAGGCTGAAAGCCAAGCAGCAACTGAAAGCCCTCAAGATAGAGGCCCGCTCAGCAGAGCACCTGAAACGCCTCAATGTGGGCATGGAGAACAAGGTGGTCCAGCTGCAGCGCAAGATTGATGAACAGGTCGGTGCTGGAAGCTCCCTACTATTGTTGGGGCTAGTGGACTACCCCAGGCCCTTTTAAGGGGGGTGGCACACAGCAGAGACCTGAGGGAGCACAGAAGTCCTCGGGGCATCACCCAAGAAACAAGAACTGATACTGACTGTGCAGGCAGAACAATGATACCCCACCAAGATGCCCACATCCTACTCCCTGGGATCTGTGAATATGCCTCACAGTGCAGAAAGGGCTTTGTAAAGGTGAATTAAGTTAAGGCTCTTGAGATGGAAGGCTGGGCCTGGGTTATATAGGTGGACCCAGTGTCACCAGCTGTGTACTCATAAGGGGAAAGCAGGTGAGATTCAGATGAGATGTGGAGACAGAATTGGAGTTGGGAGTGATACAGGGCCCCAAGCAAAGAATTATGGGCAGCATCCAGAAGCCAGAACGGGTACCAAAATAGTCTCCCCTAGAACGTCCTGAAGGACCACAGTCCCATGACCCCTTGTAGACTTTTGACTCTTAGAAGTATAAGATAACAGATCATGTCTTTTGAGCCACTCACTTGGAAACTAAAGATGAGCCCCCGGTCCTAGTCCCATGCCCTATCTCTATGCCCCTGCAGAGCAGCACAGCATGGCAGCAGCAATAACAAGTGCCTACGGAGGGTCACTGCAGGCCGCTACCATACTGGCACTTCATCTGTATGTGTAGCCCCCATGAGTACATGCTAGCATCCTGCTTTCTCACAGATGACAAACAGATGGTGTGGTGTACAATTCAGGAAATGGTCACCACTGTTGGGACGTTTAAGCTTTTTCCTCTGCCTGCATGACCACCTTCCCACATCAGACAGTCACAAGCAAGGAGCCACTGATTAAGCTGCTGTGGGGCAGAGTGCTGTGCAAGGTACTGCAAGGAATTCAAGGCAAGCACAGAGCACTTGGCTCCTTCTGTGGGATCAGACAGACCTGGGTGAAGTCCCACATACTCATCCCACATGCCCACATGCTCATCTATACACCTATTCCCTGGTGGCTCAGGTGGCCAGCACCTCCCCTCAGAAGACCTTTATGTGGTGCCTGCTTATTTGAGATGCTCTGTTAGGTTTGGGACAGGAGATGTCACTGGCATACACTGGTGCTCTGTTATGGAGAAAAAGCCTAATACGGTGGGGCAAATAGCACGGATTCCTCTCCTGAACAGCACCATGTGCCCAGCGCTGTGGTGTGCTTTATGTTCATTTTCCAGTGATCCTCACGTGACTTTGTGAGGGCATTTGTAACTGAAGAAATTGTGGGCCTGGGACATCAAGTACCTTGCCAAGACAGAATTAGAAAGTGCTAGGACCTGGGTTCCACCCAGGTCTGATCCCATAGTCCTAACAAGGATAGTGCTAACTTCTTAGTCCCAAACATTACTGAAGTACTAGTCCTGTCATGCATGCAGTTACTACTGAGCTGGGCTTCGAGTTGAAAGGAAACTCACTGTTACCTGGTTCATGCGGGGTGTTAAGGTGACCACAGAGCTGGGCTCCTGCAGTTCCCTGGAGAGCTGCAGGTACCTCCTGAGAAAGAAAAGGAGGAAAAGGAAGGACACAAAGGGTGTGTCTAGTATGGGGATGTAAAGAAAGAGAAATTTGGAGTTGAGACCACCAGGTATGGCTCTGAGCGTCACTTGGTTTTACTGTACCTATTCTATAGTGGGCATTTTAAAAGCTCCTCATGAGCCCAACAGGGTAGTAACACAACTGAGCCATTTTATAATGTAAAACAGGGGCTGGGGATATAGCTCAGTGGAATAAGCGCCTGCCTAGCAAGCGCAGGGTCCTGAGTTCAATCCCCAGTACTGCCAAAAAAAAAACATTTTATATGTAAACCAACTGTCCCAAAAAGGAGCTCCAAAGTAGTGCCCTGATGACAGTGGAATGTCCCTGCTACCCTGCTTTTGCAAGAGACCAGGCTCACCGAGAAGAGCTATCACCCAGGTATGTGTTCCCTGGAGAATTCGCCAGGAAGCCTTCCTCAGCTGGGCTCCTTAGTAAGGAATCCAGATAAACAGTTCAAGTGCAGGTTAGGGGACACTATGTCGCTGCCCGTGGTTGACCTGTAGTGATACCTCAGGGAAAAGGGGCAGGCACCCACTCAGAGGGACGGGGAAAAGACCTGGTCTCTGGCACTGGCCATTTGAAAAATTCCAGCACAAAGTGTACCAAAGTTCTTATTGTTATGATTATGGCTGTTGATGACTGAGCAGAAAAGGCATTGCAAAGTCACATTTAGCAGTTAATCTTCCAGGCAAAGTGCAGTTAGAAGGACAAGAAGAGTTTAACTGCTGCCCCTGTCAGGAGCCCTCTGTACCCACCACAGCCCTGGGTTTCCAGATAGGGCTTTGCTTTGGCCTTGCTGATTTCTGAAGTTGAATCCAGAGGCTAAAAATAAATCTGGTATTTTATGATCCACGTGCTTGAACATCAAAAAGCAGATTTAAAGGGCCTATTTTTAAAGAGCTTTTTGCTTTATGCTCCCTGCTTGGAAAGCATCTGTTTGCAGTGGCAGGTGTTGCCATCTTGAGCAGGGTGCCCTGGACACAGCAGGAGGTCAGGAGAGGCAGATAAGATCTTATTTTCTCATACCCTCCCGTGTTGTCTGACCATATGCAGGGCACTATTCTCACATACTAACTCACCACATCCTTCTACAACCCTATGAGGTAAATATTAACATTATGCCCATTTTAAAGATGAGAACACTGCAGCACAAAGAGGGTAAGTAATCTGCCTTAGACCACACTGCTAGTAAGTAGCTGGCTGGGATTAAAATTTGGCAGGGTAGTTTCAGGGTATATTGTACTACCTTTAACCTTTAAATTGTTAAGTCTCTACCCACTGGGAGCCTCTTAAGACATGTGAAGAGAACAGCTGTGTTCAGAGGGTATTCTCACCTTGATTTAGGTTAATTCTCATGCAGATAGCACAGTCCATAGGGCTTGCAGCCATTTATAATGGGGACTGTGACCCAGTGTCCAAGAACATATGTGACAGCCTGTTGGAAGATGAGCCATCAGCCTCTTCTCCAGCGGCTATTTAACACATTCCTGCTGGCTTGAACCACCAGCGGTGCATGCATGACTGTCCCAAGCATGACTGTACCACTTCTACCACCAGTGGTACAAGCTGCCTCGTGAGACAGTCATGCACGTACCACTGGTGGTTCGAGCCTCTGCCACTGAGACAAATCGACATGGCCCCATCATGAACATATTGAAGCTGCTTTATTGCACCTCTTAGCAGATGGGGCCAGCTATTTGAAAATGAATAGATTTCTTTCTTCTCTATAATCCCTGGAGGTAATTCAGGCAGCTACTCTCTTGACACATAAGATTCTTATTAGGGGGAGAGGACATGTATGTGCCAGGGTCTCCAGAGGCAAGGTTATCCCATGGTACATGTGGTGTCATAAGCCACACCCTTCACAATAGTCCTCAGTGATAAATGCAGTGACAGTTCTTGGGAACAGTTCTTATGTCCCTAGTGCTGGCCTCTGGTGTGACATTATTCAGCCAAAATGAATTGAGACCATGAACTCAACTTTCTGCCAATCTGGCTATATTCAAGCACATGCATGTATAGCAACTTGGCCAGCTTAAATGTACAACTTTTTAAGAATGAGAATCCAATTTCTTAGACATCTGCCACAGCAGGCTGTTGTCATTAAAGGCTCTAAAAGGTTCACCATGCCTGCCCTAGAGGCTCCCACCAAGGGCTTTTCTTTCACTGCTCTTCACTGCTTTCTGTGAAGTCTGATTTCTGACACAAGTTAATCGCTGATTTCAGATGCCCTAGCTTACTGATATTTTAGCCAGTATCTGTTCTTTTAGCCAATATCACTGTGTTCAGAGCTCTCGCAGAGCACAGCAATGAAGAATAACCAGTGGCTATTCAGTTTCCCTACTTACTTGGAGAACCCTCCTTTCCTCTCTGCGTTTCCCTTAGAACTACTTTTGAGCAATGCTTTCTCATTGCTGACAGCCTGACTTCTGCCCACTGTTTATGCTGTGTTTTTTCCCAGCCCTGGGTTTTCAGGGCCCTAGGTGCAGGAGAGAATTACGGGAGGAGGCTGGTGACTGGGTATCTAGTCTGCAGGGTGATGGTAGGGGCAGGCCATGCCAGACTCCAGTCTCCTGAGTCAGTTACATGGGATAAGCCAGGCTGATGGGTGGCAAGAAGGATCTGTGACCCTGTAGGGGCCTCCTGGCCCTCTATAGCGGGCCATCTCGGAGGAGGGGTTACCGAAGGGGTCCTTTGTCTCAGAGCCAGCAATTAGGTTGCAGCTCTTTGTGCTAGCAACTCCAAGGCAGGAGGGCTCAGTATGAAAGTACAGGGAATCCTAAAAAGGCAAGACTGCAGATCCAGGGAGCCAGCTATACTGTTCCTCCAACTTGCAAAGCAAGGAGGTTCTGTCTATCCAACACTGAAAGCAAACTGCCGTCGGCCAGCTTCCAGCTCTGCAAGTGCTCATAAAAGCACCTCGGACTATTTAATGTTAGGACTGCTGTTCTGTGCTTTCCTCTGCTTCTCCAAGGTTCACAGTGAAGCTTTGTTAGGGAGCTGGCAGGAGAGCACTCAGCCATGTAATGATCGTGAGGTTTCATTCCACCTTGGCAGTCTGTTTCTAATGGCCTTTACATGTTTTTCTTGCTCAGTAACCATCTCTTCCCACCCCTTCTTGCTTGCCGATGTTCTCTGCAGAACAAAGAGATCAAGACCCTGTTGGAGAAGTTGTCTGCCGTCACCATTGTTCATGACACGGAGGTGGAGAAGCTGAATCGAGAGCTGGCATGTTATCAGCAGAACCAGGGAGCTGAGGTCAGCCTGCAGCTGCAGGAAGAGGTGCAGAGCCTGCGTACTGAGCTACAGAGGGCCCACTCAGAGCGGCAGGTCCTGGAGGATGCCTACATCAGGGAGAGGGATGAGTTGAAAAAGGTATGAGTGAGTAGCCTGGCAACAGAGCACTCTCAGAGATTATTCCTTTTTCAGGCTGGCAAATTACTCTAACCTTACTGGAGTTCATGCTGACAGACCAACCACTCTTCTATGTTAGACAGAAAGTGGCCACACTTATAGGTAAGACACATAACATGCATCCACTCGATAAGCGAGTGTTAATTAAACTGCTGCCATTGGCCACATCCTATGATATCCCTTGGAAATGATAGTGTCTGCTGATGCACATCTTTCTTACAGCCTGGGATCAGTCTGGCTCAGCTCTGTGGCCTACATCCTTGATAGCAAGAGAGCTGTCCCAGAGGTGGTGGCTATTCTAAGATTTAGTGGCAGCCTGTGGATGTCACTACCCATCAATAAATCAATTTGGACTGGCAATATAGCTCAGTGGCACAGCGCCTGCCTTGCAAGCGCAAGGTCATGAGTTCAATTTCCAGTACCAAAAGAAATCAATCAATCAGTCAGTTTGGGAGCCAGGTGTGGTTTTTGCACACCTGTAACCCCAGCACTTGGGAAGCTGAAGCAGGAGAATCACCATCAGTTTGAGGCCAGCCAGGGGTACATAGTTCAGGGCCGGCCTGGACTACCTAGAGAGACCCTATCTCAAAAAGAAAAAAAAATAATAATAATCACTGTGGCCTAAGAGCAGCCCCAAGTTTATATCAACAGTTCCAACATAATTTGTACATTGTGGTTGGTGTACTCCATAGACCCCCCAACCCCATGAAATAGAACTTCCTGGGGTTGTCCTGACTGCCCCAAATGTCAGGTTACAAAGAATCCCCTCTCCACTTTCAAGATAACTGTTCCATCTAGGAAAGTACCACAGTGCCACTGGAGTACCCAGTGGACCCAGGATACTATGGTTCTCTCCCTGTCTCTACAATGACCCACATGCCCCAGGGAGAATAGCACGTTGCCCACTTGCTTAGTGTCATCTATCCATCGCTGGAAGTCACAGTGGACTGGAGATCTAAGGAGGGATTCAGTGCTCATAATGTTGGAAGAACAGCTTCAAAATTGAGGTAGGCTGAGCGGTGGCACAGAAAAGGACCCTCATCATTGCACTTCCATGGTCAAGCATGTGCCAGAAATCCTTGTCCTCAGTTTTGTTGCGTGTGTGTGTGTGTGAGAAGTCAGTTCACATCATCTCCAAGGCTCCTTCCAGACCTGTACTGGCTGACACCATGAGGTTACGTTGCGCTTCTGCAAGGATGAAGGACTCTCCACCCTTCTCTGTAGTCCTTTGGTCTTGTGCTGCTCTGCTGCCTTCTTCTGGCCTCCTTTCTCACAGCAGAGAACCACACAGACACCTATAGAAAGCCTCCGAGCCAGCTCATACTGGGCTTGCCTGCCTTATTTTCCCACTCCAAGCACAAATTTAACACTGCCAACCTTTACTTTCCAGGTCCCCTAGTCAGAAGTGGGACTCAGCTGGGATTTCAGGCAACAGAGCATATAAAAGGCTGCCTTTCTCATGTATTGCTTTGACATATCACAAAATCTGGCCAGATAAACCCCCTTCCAGCTTGCTCTGCATGAGAGAACTGGATTTCCTGCTTTGGGATGAAGCCTGTGGTGCTGGGACACTCCTATCAAAATGTAACTGTGAGCCTATAATCTACAAACCATGGAATTTTGCTCTTGTGCTCTGTTGATCCTTAGAGCAGATGACTGGGTGATGAAAGTTCTGTGTGAATGAAAAACAAGGTAGAATTCAAAGGCAGAAAGAAGAGGTCAATATGTGAAATGAAAGCTAGAGACTGGTGGCCCTAGGAGAAAAGACAAAAAGATTGCTCCTTGCATGTGCAGTCAGATTAGACACCTGGGTGGTTTGTTAGCCCTGCTGAGCCATAAAACCAGGTTCTTTCCTGCCTCCATCCCCACAGGTAGTACTCATCACCCACCCCCTTTGCAGTTTTCTTCCCTGCTTGCTGCCAAACTTTGTGATTTGGAAATTCAGAGCATGTTTAAAATATCCAGGTCTTCATCTAAAAGATCATAACGGTTTCTCCTATGAGGATCTTCCTCAACAGAGCAAAATAGAGAAGCAGATTGCCCCTCCTGTCGTTAATCTTTTTTCTTTTTTTGTAGTACAGTGGTACCGCAGTTTATGAATTTAATTTATTTTACAATTTCAAGGAAGATGGCCATGCCTGTGTTTGTCACCCAATGTGAATTTTGTGAAAGGAAGCCAAATTTTGTCAAATGCTTCTGTTTGAGAACTGAATTATTTGTTAACAGAAGCATTTGTGAACCAAGGCATCACTGGGGACTGAACCCAGGGCCTTTGGTGTGTGAGGTAAATGCTCTACCACTGAGCTATATTTCTAGTGCCCCACCCTTTTATAAATTTTGGGACAGGATCTCATTAAGTTGCCCAGACTGCCCTCAAACTTGTGATGCTCTTGCTTCAGGCCTCTTGCCACCATGGCCAACAATTACTGTTTCGCGGGAGTATGTTGTCCAAGGTCTTAAATAAATTAGACCCTGGAACAAGGGAAGGGGGTTTATCTGGCCAGATTTTGTGATATGTCAAAGCAACACATGACAAGAAAATAACCAAAGACATTGCAAGAAGTGGAACAGTAGGACAAGAAAGAGAACAGAGACCCCTTCCCTGATCTCAAAAAGAAGCAAACCCCAAGTTGGTAATACTCAAAAGCACCACCATAAGATGGCCCATTAAGTTATCCTCTCCAGAGGAAAAAAAAAGGTAGAAGAAAATGTGTTTTCTTTTTATTTTTTTATTTTATTCTTTTTATTCTGTTTTTTGTGAGCAGTACAAGGTTTGGCCAAGAGTTTTAGTCACTTTTCCATTGCTGGGATAAAATACTTGAAACCCACAACTTAAAGGGGGGAGGCCTATTTGGCTTATAGTTCCAGTGGGCTTAGTCCAGGGTTGGGTGCTCTAAGGCGGGAGCAGCATACTGAAAGGACATGGCAGAGGAGGAGAACTGCTCACTCACGGTAGCCAGAAAGCGGGAGAGGGGAAGAGAAAGGCAGATCTGGGGCCAAGAACACACCTCCCATGCGGTAACCCTCCTCTTCTGACCAAGCCCACCTCCTAACGTCATACTCAGCTGTAAAGTCATCATTTTATCACCTTCGTGACCCAATCACCCTTCAAAAGCCGCTCCTCTGAATACATGAGATTTGAGGGGTTGTTTTAAATCTGAACCATAACAGATTTTGTTTTGCTTAATTTAGTCTCTTATGCTTAGGCAAGGTTTAATATTTAGCAAAGGCACTATGTCTAATCTTAACAGATGCTAAGTAATCAGACAGTTGGCTTCCTGCTGGACCTGTCCAGAGTCTTGTTTTGCACTGAGTAAGATTGATGAGACCAGCAAAGCACAGTGAGGGAGCCAACTGCTGGTAGATGTTTAATTACTAGGTTTGATATTTCTGTCAGCAGAAGCAGCAAATGTGATATTGGAACTGGCATCCCGGAACATGTTGGGCCCCCACTCTGGATGACCTTAACTGGCAGACCATTCCATTGGCTTGCCCATGGGGACTAGGAATTGCTGTTTATGTCCAAAGAGCACAGTGTAGTCCCTGTTATGCCACAGCCACAGCCTTTTCTACTAAAGAAATCCATTACATTTCCATTACAATGGATGGTCCATTAAGTGACAAAGTAGTCCACACCTAGGCCCTTAACTTCTTGCCCTTTCATTCTTAAAACTTCAGTGATCTCTGTGCTGGTTGCTTTTGCACAGCTGTGATATTTTGTATGGCCATACTGCCTGATGTCCCGATGAAAGGCAGGTGGCTTCTGGAACTGTCCTTGGCATAGAGGTAACACAGCTCATTATCGAGAATCTCCTCTGAAGGTCCTTTGGTGACCAAAGTAAAGTCTAGCTTGATGCAGAGTTGTCCTAGGTAAGGAACAGTGGCCCACCAACAGCTCCCTGGCTCTGAAGGGGGTCTTTGGCATGTCTGATGGCCCTAGCAGGCCCCAGGCTAGCACTCAGGCTGGTAGGGTTGAGATGTGTGCTATAGCATGTCTTCAGCCACAGAGTCATCAGCCACTGACTGGTTACCTGGAATAGTTGCGGTAGGAAGGTCTAGGAACCATAATACAAGGCCTGTGCATTCATTGCTATTCTTCCTATATGTGTCTTCTAAACTGTCAGCAGACAGGTTGACATACTGGCTCAGAGGCTGGACTGTACTCAGACTACTCAGGCAAAGCCCAGATGTTCCTCTTCCTGGCTGTGTGACCTTTGGCAAGTTCTCTAACTCATTTCTGACTTAGTTTTCTTAAAAGCAAACAAAAATGGTAATAGTGGCTGGGGTGTAGGTATACTTAGGAGCTCAGTAAATTTTGTTTTTTTATTTCCTGGACTGTAACTTCACTGTGGTCATGAGCTCTTACACTGCTTTGAGTGTATCTTGATAGCCATGGTGCTAAGCAAGGGGCCCGGAATCTCCTCCAGGGATGTTCTGATAGGCTAGATACCTCCTTTCCCTAGAGCAGCAAGAGAGTGCCCACGCTTGATTTTCTTTCTCTAATTTGTGTAGGTGTCTAGCAGCCATATCTCTCCGGTCAGCTCACATTTTTTTCTGCACCATCCTCTCTGCGCTTGCTGTCCACTCTTAATTTTCTGCTTCTGAGTTCTTATACCCATTTCCATTAACACCCCACTTACATAGAATATTCACGTTTGTTTGCCTCACTGCCAGAAAATGGGCAAATAAACTTTCATATGGCTGAGAAGTGTTGTTTCTACCAAGAGCCATGCAAATTTCTACCACCTGGTGGGTGCACAGCATTAAGAGCAGATGATAGGTTAATCTTTCCTGATAGGCATCATCCAGTTTGTCAGTGGTTTTATGCTAGTAACCTTGTAGTTGGCTATTTTGACAGTATAAATATCCAACTTGAAAAAGTAAAGATAACAAGCCCATAGCTACCCTTACGTCCACGAAGATACAGTAACACATGCAGATGGTTGGGGCCTTTGTTTCATTTGACTTAATAAGGATTTTTTAAGTCCTTATAGTTATAGGATCGCTGCTCCAGTGTTGCTCCTGATAAGCTATCCCACACACCCTTGTGAAAATTAGAAACATTCCAAATAATACTTCCTACAAGAATCAAAAGACTTGTCCCTCCCCACCCTATCCCTTAAAATAAGAGAGTTATTGAGCAGTGTTTAATGAAAATCTTAAAACCTGCAAAGATGTAATTTATCATGCTCTTGGGATGCCACCTGCCTCTTCTGTATGGTTAAAGTCTCTCACTGTACCCTACATCCCTGACAACTTGCAAAAGGTAACCATTTGGCTGCAGAAGTTTGTCCCTACTGTCAACAAACTCCATGTGCAAGCTGGCCAGTACCTAGAGCAGTGTGACTAGAGAAACTTTCTTGGCCTTCCTGGCATGTGGCAGTGAGAGTAGCATTATTTCTGCCTGTGGCACACTGATGGCAAAATAGACCTACCTCCAAAATTGTTCAGATGAGCAAGAAAAATCCCCCATGATGACACTTTGATGTGTGGCTTAGAATAACAAAGGCAAGTTCACCCTTGGACCTGAATTCATGAGTCAAAGCCTTGGAGAGAGAGATGGAGGGAAGAAATGAGGCTTAAAAACAGTAGAAGGCATGAGTGGCATATGTGTTGTTAGTCATGGCTTCCCCGCACCGAAACGTTGGCTCAGATCTTACTTAGATCATAGGATCTAAAGGACCAGGTTGCCCCCTGTCAACATCCTCAGAACCCGAAATGCGGTTTCTTTCTGGTGTGGATGCCTTTTTTTGCTTGCCTGATTACCCTGGCTAGATCTTCTAGTACAGTACTGAATACTATAGAAGTGGCTGAGCAGACACCTTGACTTTTTCCTTAAAAAAAAAAAAAAAGGTAGTATTTGAACCTGTAGGGTTTTGAAGATACCCTTTATCAAATTCCAGAAATTCATTTCTGTCCCTTGTTTAACTTGTTGGGTGTTTTCATCATAGACATGTGTTATATTTAAAGATTTTTGACGATATTCATAAAAAGTATGGCCTATAGTTTTATTTGATATCTTTGTCTAATTTTAGTATCAGTAATACTGGCCTTATAGAACCAATTGAGAAGCACTCCTCTTCTTTTTTTTTTTTTGTTGTTTAGAATTTGTAAAAAATAGATATTCTTCCTTAAAATTTTGGTAAGTGATAGAATGATTTCAAAGATGTTTCCATTCAGTACCTAGTAAAGTTCACATTACAGAATTAGTCTGCATGTATTGATCCACTGCTATATGCAGAGGCTACTAAATGGTACTTCACATACACCGTTTCATTTAATGCTGAAACTGCCCTGTGAGGTGGTATTACTTTTACAGAGGGGGACACTGAGGTTTATGGAGCCTGGGGTCTGGGGTCTGTGTGCCTGTGAAGCTCATGGTCTTTGTCTCATACCGCACTTACAACATGAGCTCAAGGGTTTATTGGGTGGTGAGGTGTGATAGGTGAGCCACCCCGGGGGAAGTACAGGCTCAGGTCTAGGTGCCTGAACGAAGGGGTATCAACATGCCTCCCCCATTCCTTCCTAATTATTTCCTCTTCAGTATCAAAAGGTGAGTGTGTGATTTTAGTGAGGGAAAATTGCCGGTTAGCCTCCTGCACAATGCAGAGTGAATCTCCAGGGGTGCCAAATAGAAAGATAGCTCAAGTGCGGCCGAGCTACGCCCTCTCTCATCCTTCTCCCCACCAGCTAACGCCTGCAGAGCCTCAGGACACATGTCCGAGTCGTTACTTTAAAAATATGTATACCAATATTTGCTCTAATTATGAACTTTTTTCAGTTTTATATACTTGCCTTGCACCATTTTAATCCTTCTTCCTCTTTGAACAGACCAGACTTTAATTAGTATTTCTTCTGTGTATGCCTTTTTTCGCAGTAATATTTACCTCATGTTTCTTTGGCAGCACCATAAAAAGTCAAACACTGGGATTGGATATTTGAATGTCACCAACCAGTCTACTTCCCTTGCCCAGAATCTTAGTGGTGCTAGTCCAGGGAGATGTGGAAGGACAGGTGGAATGAAGATCAGAGATAATTTGTTCATTGTGACCAGCTTCTCTTAAGACACATTTGAGAGCTCAAAAATTAGTGAGGCTGACAAATGTGCATGACAGTGTGAAAGTCTGTGGGCTCTGTGAGCCCCTCGACAAGGCATGTGAATTTGGTGCAGGACTTCTGTGTGATATTTATGAGCACTAGATGGCTATGAGCAGTTTGAGCTTGCCTGTCCTGTAATGAAATTTTTTTTTAGTATACATTTTTTCTTCAGATTAAAAGCAGCTTTGCTGAACTCAATTTTGTGAACTAAAAAGAGAATTTACACATGACCAGTCAAAGCTCAAGTGTCACAAAAAGAGCCCCTCCTTTGCCAGGTATTGTGGGGAAACATTTTTCCCCTTTGCTCTCTTTCAGCGAGTTGCAGACCTAAAGCAAGAAAATGCTCTCTTGAAAGATGAGAAAGAACAACTAAACAACCAGATCCTGTGCCAGTCTAAAGGTAAGTTCCAAAGCCCTGGGCTTTGTTTGGGGTCTTAATCCCTTTTCTTGGCTGCTTTTCTCCCCTAAGACTCCTAGATGCTGCAGCGGGGTAAGACAGAGGAGAGGGTGATGATTTTTAAGATCCTGCGGTGACATTTGGTTTGAAGAGGTTGATGAACGGAGTAATGCACAGTATAATGCACCTGCACAAGACCTGAGGGAGATCTGCAGTCAGGCCTGCCTCTGCCATATGCTTCTGTGTGGCTTTCAGCAGATCCTCAGTTTCTTCATCTGCAAAATGGACAAGAATGACAGACCTCAGAGGGCTTATATGTGGGTGACCAGGATGCACACGGGGATGCTTAGGGTGATATTTTATGTTTAGCATGCATAGTACCTGTTTCTTTTACCTGGTAGGTTACCTGTAAATGTTTACTGAGGAGAGAGTTTTGGATTAGGCTCTAGGTCAGCCTCTCTTTAGCACCCACTAACTCTTGGGCTGCCATCCATCCTGCATGGCCCTTCAGCTGCAAGTAGTGGTAGGTGCCCTGGTCCCCAGTTCTATCCCCAGCTCAGTGTGATGAGCTCTCCTACCCCATGCTTAGATCCCTCACTCACATCACAAGATAGCTAAACCACATGGCCTCACAGTACCCCTGGCCACAAATAGTACTATATAATTATAATGTTATTTAAATAATAAGTATATAATTATTATATAATAATGTATGATAAATATTTCTTAATGAAGTTATAAGCTGTTTTCAGATTTGTCTTGTAGGTTTTCCTTTCCATTACTGTGAAGAGTAAGTTCTGGCAGGGAAAAGCCTATCCACGTTGCTCATTTGCCTTTCATTCCTTCCCCAACCTAACTTGGCTTAATCTCCCTGCACTCCAAGAACCTGAGAGGTCAGGCATAGGAAGAAATTGCAGAATGAAACCTTGGCTCTGCCAGGAATGCTACCCGCAGTCGCCATGACAGTGATCGGAAGAGAGGCAGGCAAGTTAGCTGAGGGTGCTTGTGACTCAGGCCAGAATAACGAGAGTCCCTGACTCTGGTAGGAGATGAACGTAAGACATTCATCCAATGCCTCTATGAGGAGACTATCACAGGCAACCTTTTATAAGAGATTAATCAGAAAGCGTGCATCTGTGCATGAGTGTGGGCTGGGGAATCCATTAAGACGGTAAACCTGCATCTTCACATGCCTCACTTCCAGATGAGTTTGCTCAGAACTCTGTGAAGGAAAATCTCCTAATGAAGGAGCTGGAGGAAGAGCGTTCTCGGTACCAGAACCTCGTGAAGGAATACTCTCAGTTGGAGCAGAGATATGACAACCTGCGGGATGAGGTGACCACCCCAACGGCAAGGAGGGCAGTTCTACTGCCCCACGTGCCTTCCCCTTGCTGTGCTAGCTTTACGGCCCTTGCCCACATGCACCACGTTGGGAATGACCTCAGGCTCTGAGTGTACGATGTGCACAGGGGACACAGCTTCTCTTCTTGTCCTTCCCACAGGGATGTGGCACATAAGACAGCTCCTGGCCTGGGTGGGTCCTTCCTAAGAAGCATTAGGGTCTTGTAGACATCTTGGTTAGGAGTTTATGAAATTATCCATAAACAGTGTGCATCACTACTTCTGTTTCCCACTCTGGGAAGGTTGTCGTGTTGAAATAGTAACAAGGCCAGGGCTTTAGTTTCAGCTGCACTGGTTTGTGTAGAGAGCTGCCCACAGGTCTGCGTGCAGGTCCTAAGCTCCGATGAAACACAGGGTATGTGAAGTGTTTTCCTGATATTTCAGGAATTATCATTCTTCTTTCTCTCATATAACATTTCATCTATATGTGTGTTCAAACAACATGGAAACAGTTAATTGTATGAAAACAAGGACAAGAAGCTGATAGGATCCTTTATGGACATCTAAGAATTTTCTAGCTCATTTTTTACCCTAAAAGCCAAATCAAATGCCAAAAATAGACAAAACCAAAAGATATTTTTAAATGAATAGTATAAAATGGTCAACTCTATTCCCGATCCACTACAGCTTTCATAACAAAACTAGTGGAGTGTAGTTGAAGGGAGGGGCTGTGCATAGCAGCTTTACAGCATTCCTTTCAAGAAAGAGGGAACTAGGGATGGGTCTGCCTTTGTGTCCCTGTTCCCTTCCTCATGTACTGGGTTGAACCCAGGGCCTTTGCACTGAACTACAGCCCTGATTGTTTTTTTAAATTTTGAGAAAGGGCCTCATGAAATTGCCCAGGCTATACACTTTGAGGGTATGAGCAGGACTAAAGTATTATTCCCCAGGAAACTACAGGGAAATAGGCTGAGTGTCATGGGTTTGCGTGCCATTAAGAGACAAGGGAACACGGTTCTGTCCTCAGAGCTGTGCGCTCTTCAAGTTGTCGTGTTTCTGGTTAGCTAGATAAATGACTAAGAACTGTAGGTGGAATGTTTTGTGAAAAGAGTTCTACTTAGCCACCATTCCAAGAAAGGGTGATACTTGTTGACAAATGAGGCAGGAGTCCAACTCCTGGACCTGCTATTCTTTGAGAGGTTATTAACATTAGTTCATTATGAATTGTCACTTTTTTCCCTTGAACAGCAAACCCCAGGCCACAGGAGGAACCCATCAAACCAAAGTAGCTTAGAGTCTGACTCTAATTACCCCTCCGTCTCTACCTCTGAGGTCGGAGACACTGAGGACACCCTCCAACAGGTAGAGGTAAGTCGGCAGGCTCTTGATGGCTGTCCTATCCCAGAGGATGTGTTATGACCTGTGTGGAGCTCTTTACAGAGCTGTAGTCTTCTGCTGATGGTGACCAGAGAGCCCAGGAGCTAATCCTGGAGAAGAGAATCACTAGGACTGCTGTGGATTTGTGGATCACACGGTGGCACTAATTGTTCAGTGTTCCATTACTGTTCCTTTACCCATTATCTAGAAAGTGGGGGGAAAGGCAGATCCCTGATTCTTTTTATAAAACTGAGAAACTGAAGCAGAAGAGTGAAATGGCTGAGTTGTAAAGAAACAGCTGACTCATTAAATAATACAACTTTTAAGCTCCATCTAGCATCCCTGCACACATAGTAATAAGTACATCAGAAAATTCTCCTCTCTGCCCTAACAGCCAGGTAAGACTTAGAGAACAACAGTAAATGTTTGGAATTGATGTATGCTGATGACAGTAACTGTCTACTAGAAACAGCCTCATAGTATCTTGTACCGTATAGCCAATGTTATGGTCTGTGGGCAATTTGCCATGGGTATATAGTCACACAATTTTCCCTAAAAAGCAGATAATCACACCTTATAAAGCAGGTGGAAACAGACGTGAAAGACAGTTACCATAACAGTGTGTTTTGAGCCTGTCTTTGTGCCAGACACTGCTAGGAGATAATTAGAAACAGTGGTGCCAAGCCAGAGCAGTCCCTGCCCTCCTGGAGCTTATTTGATAGAGTTAGCCAGTAAGTGGTTAACAGGCGAAATGTGTAGCTGGGTGCACACCTGTAATCCCAGCACTCAGGAGGCTGATGCAGGAGGATCACTGAAAGTTCAAGACCAGCCTACACTACCTAGTCAGACCCTATCTCAAAAAAAACAATGTGTGGTAGAACTGCAGGTACTGCTCAGTGCTATGAAGAAAAATAAAGATGATAGCCATGGTGATGGTGTAAAGGTTGATCCTTGGGAGAAAAGATCTTCTAGCTGTTCTATGGAGCTTAGACCTTGCTATGTGTGGAGCAAGCCTTCAGTAAATGCTGGCTTAAGGCCTTTGACTTTGCTATCGCAGTGTTCTAAGTGTGAGCCCCTTGAGACTTCATTCAGCGTAAACTCCAAGTGCATTGCCAGTGTCTGTGTGTGTGCCTTGTTCCATGCAGACATAAACACTCCTGTTTCCAGGTCTGTGTTCTTCAATGAACCTGAGACTGATCCAGTCCCATAAAGCATGAAGCACTCATTAAATGCCAGTAGAACCACATTATATGGTCATGTGTGTACACATGTGTACTTAAAAGTGATCTATGTTGATGTGTTTGCACAACCCTGGAGAGCAAATTCAAGCGTGACTCTGAAGGGAAAAAAAAACCCACTGGGAAGTGGATGCTTTCAGACCTGTGGTAGACGGGCCCTGCGGCAGGGCTGCTCTTCTCTTTGAAGGTACAATCAGGGAGTTGACAGCATATTTATAGTGATTAGTAACTGCATCGATTCTTTATCAGGCAGAGTTAAATCCAGAGTTTTACAGTTTCTAAGGTATAAAGCCATTTCCAGAAGTGAGTGCTTACTTCCAAAGAAAATAGCGATGTCCATATCCATTTGTCCTTACAATGTGCAGTTGGTTATTTTGAGCAGCCCACAGAGAGATGCCAGGACTCAGAGGCTATGAGATATAAGCGGAGCCTTGGGTCACAGCTCTGATATAAGAAATGCTAGCTGGTTGGCAGGGGCTTTGTTTTTGAGGTACAGATTGATGTTTGGGAGGAGTGAGGAGACAGATGGCTGGTGTGGAGGTGGACAGCAAGGTGCTGTGTGCTCCCCCGGGTGCTTGTGCTATGGCAACCTCTCTTCCCTGGCTGTCTCTTCCTTCACAGGAGATCGGTGTGGAGAAGGCAGCCATGGACATGACAGTCTTCCTGAAGCTACAGAAGAGAGTGCGGGAGCTTGAACAGGAGCGGAAGAAGCTGCAGATGCAGCTAGAGAAGAGAGAGCAGCAAGAGAGCAAGAAAGGCCAGGTGCGTGACATGGCTGGGGACCCTTGTGGCGCCAGGGTGAGACAGCATCCAGCTCATGGCCACTAGCGCTCATGTGACCCCCCTGGGATCGTGCTGGTGCTAAGTTTCAGAGTGCCTTCCGTCTGTGTTGGAGTCACATGGAGTCTGTGTGTGTCCCAACCCCGATGGATAGGAGCGCATTTCCCTAGGGCCCCCAGTGGCAAAGACTTTTCGCGCTGAGAAGCCACAAGGGTGTCTCTTGCTGTAGGAATAGAGAGCCCATTGAATATAATAGATGAGAACCACTTAATAAGTGGCAATGAGAACCATTTTTTGTTTCCTTGGTATTATAACAGACCCCTTCTCATGAATGCAAGTCCATTTCTGACCTAGGTCATATCATTAGCTGACTTCATAATGGGTTTGGCAAAGGCCCTTGGTCTCTTCTCAGGTTTGAATTGTGACTGTGGGATTTGAAGTCCTCCTCAAATCCTTAGCCCACCCCATTCCTATCTCTTTGTGTGTTCTACTTTTGCAACACTCTTCTTCCCTTTCCAATCAAATGCTGTACAGACTCTGATCTCTACTGCTATCAGATCTTGCTGGGGTTTTTTTCCTGAGCAATAAGTAAAGAGTAAATCTTGTTGGATTTAAATGTCTCAGGTGGATTAGATTCACAATGAGGAGGGGAAGTATTAGGTCTACACATGACTCATTCAATTGTGAGGGAAGCCACCCCAATGGGCAAGTATATACCAAGTGCTCCTGAACCTACAGTGGGGTTATGTCCTAATAAACCCATCGCAGGTTAAAAACACCATAAGTGCAAAATGCATTTAATGCATCTTACTTTCTGAACATCCTAGCTTAACAACAAGGCTCATGGTAGGCTCTCGGTTGTTTACCCCTGTGATAGTGGAGTCGACTGGGAGCTGTGGCTCACTGCCTCTGCCCAGCATCACCAAAAATGATTGTATAGCATATTGTTCACCTGGGGAAAGATTAAAGTTCAAAATTTGAAGTACAGATTCTACTGAACTGAACTTTTGTACCATCATAAAGTTGAAAGACCTGTCCGTCTCAACTGTAATAAGTCAGGGACCATCAGTATGTGAAAAACTGGACATGGTGGTGCATATTTGTAATCCCAGCACTTGGGAGGCAGAATCATTGAGAGATCAAAGTCAGCCTAGGCTGCCCAGTTAGTCCAAGGCCAACCTAAACTACATAGCAAGACCCTGTCTCAAAAAAAGAGAAAAGAGAAAGAAAAGCTACACAGATGCCATCAGATAATGTCTGACATGAAAGTTCCTAGCCCACCTTGCTGTACTTCAAGATTCATTCTCGCAGTTCATTCCCCATTACAGAAATGCCAGTTAAGTTTGGAATCATGGCTGTGGAACTTGTGTGTATCTTGAGACCAAGCAAAAAAAGGATATACCTTTCCTCACAATATAATCACTGAACAACATTAGAACAGTAGGCTAGGACCCTAGATCCATTATGTGTGTTAAAATCTCTTCCAGAAGCATGTGGCTGTTTTTAACAGCTGATTAAGAAAGACAGGAGTGGGACAGTGGAGATCATGGGAGCCTACCAGCCCCTGAGACTAAGCTACAAAGGCTCAAGTTAGTGGATCTGCCCTTGGCCCCGAAAGAATCCTGAGCTACCTGGCTCTTTATTTTGGAGCAGTATGGCCCTAGGTCCCACTCTTAGAAAGAGGCCACGCACTGAATGAGAAATGGCAGGGAAGTCTGTGGAATGTGCCATCAGTAGGGGAATAACTGAGCACCTAGGAGAATAGGACCTCTGTGACAAGCCACCTATCAGTTTTTGACCTCCCATCCGTCCAGCTCCCTTTCCCTGGCCTGGCAAAGTCACTTTGGCCACAAGGGCTGCATGATTGAAAACATGACTGCCAGCCCATCTCAGTACTCAGCCTCTTGAGTTTGAGTAGGTAATCCCTATTTTCTGAAAATCTAGTGTATTTACACAGTATCACATGTGGCCATGCGGCAAGTCTGTGTTACACAGACATAGGTACAGGCCTGCTACTTCAGCAGCAGCAGGAGTGCTCACCCTGGGGGTCTCATCCCCTGTACATTGGGTGATGGTAAGCAGCAGGGTAGAGGTTGGGATCTTGGTGGAGCTTTTACTGGGTTCAGGGCTAGAAGCAGTACGGTGACTGTAGCAGTCCTTCACCTGGAAGGGTCTGTGGACATGCTCAAGTCCCGTGCTGTCTCTAAACTTGGGGCAACCCTTATCCATCCCAGCTGATGGCCCCACCTGGACTTGAGGTGTATGCACAATAGGTAATCTCAATAAGATCTGTCAGTTTTTAGCTCTAAAGGATCCATCTTTTTCAGGAATATCTTAAAGACTACTTGAACTCAAATCCAAGCAGTTAGCCACTCATAAAAAGCATTTTCTACCCCTTTACCTGCGGCAGTTCAAGTCTGATGGCTGCCAAGTAATGATAGGCATGCTTGGCACAGCTGAGTCCTAATGGGCTGTTACTCTGACCACCACCTGTAGCCACTAGCTTTGGAGTTGTGAAGTCAAGCTATGTGTCCTGAGCATGTATTGTACGCTAGCTCTCCTGCTACCTATTGTAGAGGGCCACAGGGGAGGCCACTCTTATGCAAAGTGGTTCAAGTTTAGCTGGGAAGCAGAATACACAATAGTAACGCCCCCCCCCATTCAAAGGTAGCTCATTAACCTCAGTAATAGATCCATAAGTTTTACTATGTACATTAGCATTCTAAGGCTGCTGAACCAAAGGACCACAAATTGGGGCTGGGGATATAGCTCAGTGGAATAAGCGCTTGCCTAGCAAGCGCAAGGTCCTGAGTTCGATCCCCAGTACCGCAAAAAAAAAAAAAAAACTTTAGTACAAAGGACCACAAATTGATGGCTTAAAACATCAAAGGTTTATTCTGTCATAGTTCTAGAAGCCAGAAATCAAGGTGTTGATAAAGCCAAGCTGTGAAAGCTCTGGGGTAGAGTTTGCCCCATGCCTTTCTTCTGGCGTCCTGTGTTGTTGTTGGCACTCCCTGGTGTTCTTTGATTTGCAGCTATGTGACTCGAATTCCTGCCTCCATCTACATGCCCTTTTTTCCTGTGTGTGCGTCTTTTATGCAGGAACCGATGAGATTAGAGCCCACACTAATCACTTGACTTGATTGCATCTACAGAGACCCTATTTCCAAATGAGACCACATTCACAGGTTGAGGGAGATTAGACTTCAGAATATCTCGAAGGGCCACAGTTCAGCCTATAACACAATGTTATACAACTCAGCCAACGGGGGCCATGTGAATAAAATGGGGGCAGGAAGGAGTTGTTTAAGGAGGACTTCATGGCAGCCTGAGTATTGAGCCACAGCTTGAAAGAGGGACAGAAATGTACTTGTGGAGGCTGATGGTGCCAAGTGTTTATGCAAAAGCAGAATGAGCATGTTTGACCGTTGTCAGAAATATTTCTGTGGAATACGTGCTTTTCTGTCTCTTTGCCTGTACAGATGGAACAACCAAAGAATGATATAGGATTGGACCAGGATTCAGATCTGGCCTACAACAGTCTGAAGGTAAGACTACATGTATGCCAGTAGAGACAGACGACAAGGCTGGGCATCAGAACACTAGGTCCTAAACTCCAGCCTGCTATGGGTAATAAGTACAGCCATCAACAGACACCTTTTCCACACTTTGTTTTATGATTTCACTAAGACTTGTGTCTTCATGAAGACATTAGTGTCTTTGAAATGAAAGAAAATGTGCATTTACACCCAAGGAATAGTACTACATGCCTTACCTACCTAATTTAGCTTCGGCTAAAATAAAATGTGGACACTGGAATAAAATTGCTCTTTGAAAAAAAAAAAATCCAGCCTGGCAGAGGCAGATGTAAAGCAGAGGGCTCTCCGTTGTGCATCAGTGCTGGCCTGGCTGGAGAGAGAAGGTGGAACAGTGGAGACCTCAAGTCCAAGGATAAGTGAGCTTCGTGGTAGGAAAGAGTGTATAGAAAAGGCGTGTCAGACCAGTCCCATCCTCTGCTCCCATTTCCAAAGATTTGGTAATGTAATTGATCCAATCTGCTAGTTGCTTGTAGGGCTACAGGTAATTCCGTTAATGGCTACATTGCCCAAGAAAAATCTTTCTTCCTCAAAAAGTTGTTTATTATGATATAAAATACACATAACATAAAATTTACTATCCTATTTTTAAGCTTACACTTCGGGAGTATTAAATTAATTCATAATATTGTGCAGGCATCTTACCACTGTCCATCTCTCTTTTGCAAAACTGAAACTGTCCCCCTAAACAACAACTCCCCATTCCTCCCTCCTGATGTTATACCATGTTAGAATTCCCTTTCTTTTTAGGGAATAATTCTATCTATATATACCACATTTTGCTTACCCATTCACCCATTGGTGGAATTTGGGTTGCTCCACATTTTAGCTATTACTAAAATTTTAGCTATTGTTTTATCGAGATTTTGCTTTCAGTTGTTATGAGGATGTACCCAGAAGTACAATTGCTGGATCATACAGTAATTATATTTTTAACTATGAAACCACTATACTTTTTTCCATAGTGACTGCAACATTTCACATTTCCACCAAGTAACATCATTTCCAATTTCTCCACATCCTTAGTTCAACTTTCGTTAGTTTTGTTTTTTGATAAGTGTTATTTTAGTGGGCATATGAAGTACCTCATTTTAGTTTTGTTTCTCTAATAATTACTAATTTTGAGCTTTTAATATACATATTAGCCATTTGTATACTCTTTAGGGAAATGTCTGCTTGAGTTCTTTGTTCATTTTTGAATCAGTTTTTTTTAAGTCTAAGCTACTTTATTTTTTCTGTTTTTTTAATTTAAAAAAACAATAATAAATAAAGATAGAAACAAAACGGCACAAAACCAATAAAAATGATACACAGTTTCAAAACAAGATGATAGGAATTAACAGTGGCTGTTATATAACACATTGTTATCTTCAATGAAGTTGCTCAGATTACCAGATGTAAGAATGCAAGATTGATCAAACAATTAAAGAAAATAAAAAGTAATTTTAAAAAGCATTAAAAACAATACAGAGCTTCACTAAACAAGATGGTAGGAATTCAGCAAAGGTTGTTATATTGTGTATTGTTGTCTTCAAATTAGTTGTTCAGATTACCAGCTATAAGCATGCAAAATTGGTCAAAAAATTTAAGTATTAAGTGTTCCTTTCAATAAACCAATAGACATCAGCAGTACAATTATCTCAGCTATCCTTGTATGTACATATACATTTTTCCCGTCTTTCTTTCTTTTCTCCTTTCCCTCATCCCAGTTATTCCTTCCCTTTGAACAATTTCTTTCCCGCTGACAATATCTATTGTACCTTTCAGGGTTTATTTACTCTTTGAGGTTCTTACACTAAGGAGACAATATGATGTTTATACACACAGATCTGATTTATTTCACTTATGAGTACGGTCTTTGGTTGCATCCATTTACCTATAAAAACCTCAAGTTTATCTTTTTTTATGAAAATATTGAGTATTGTATAAAAATACTGAGTAATACTCCGTTGTATAAAAATACCACATCTTTTTTATCCATTCCTCTGTTGATGGGCATTTGGGTTGTTTCCAAGATTTAGCTATGACAAATTGTGCTCTATAAACATGGGTGCACATGTCACTGTGGTATCATGTTTTCAGTTTTTTTGGAAAAATACCCAGAAGGGGAATAGCTGGATTAAGTGGGACCTCTAATCCTAGTTTTGTGAGGAACCTCCGCACTAATTTCCACAGTGGTTGCACCAGTCTACACTCCCACCAGCAGTGGAGAAGGGTTCTTTTTTTCCCCACAGCTCCTCCAGCATTTGTTATCGGTTGATTTCTTGATGATAGCCAGTCTTTCTGGGTGAGATGGAATCTCAGTGTTATTGTAATTTGCATTTCTTGGATGACCAATGATGTTGAACATTTGTATTTTTTCATCTGAGAAGTATGTATTCATCTCAGATGCCCATTTTTGGATTGGGTCTTTGAATTGGGGGGGCCATATAATCCTTTATATGTTCTAACTAGAAGTCCTTTGTCTGAGGGATAGTTAGATAAAAGTTTTTCCCAATTTGTGGGTTTTCTTTTTACCCTGTTGGTGATTTCTTTTGATTTGCAAAATCTTTTCAGTAAGATGCGATCCCAGTTGTTGATTCTTTGAAGTTTTCCTGTGCAGTTTGGTTTTTGTGTATGAACTCTCTGCCTACCCCATGTCTTCAAGATTTCTACCTACTTTCTCCACCAATAGATTTAGTGTTTCTGTTTTGATATTTAGATCTGTAGTCCATTTTGACTTTAGTATGCTGCATGGTAGTAAACATAGGTCTAGTTTTAGTCTTTGGCACTTGAAAAGCCAGTTTTCAGGGTTTTTAAATACTGAGTTTTAGGATTTCCTGGATATTAATCCTTTATCAGTTATGTTTTGTTATGTTTTGGGTCTGTTGGGGATTGAACCCAGGGCCTCATGCATGCTAGGCAAGTAATGTACCCTTGAACTACATCTCCAGCCTTCCTATACAATGTAAGAATTGTGAATATTTTCTCTCATTCTATGGTCTGCCTCTTTACAAATAATATTGATGTGTGTGTGTGTGTAAGGATTGAACTCAGGGCCTTGTGCATGCTAAGCAAGTGCTGCAGCAATAAGCTGTAACCTCAGCCCTTTTGTGTTTTTTTTTGTTTGTTTGTTTTTCTGTTTTTTATTATGAGACAGGGTCTCTCTAAATTAACCAGGATGTTTTCTAACTTGTGATCCTTCTCTCTCAGCGTCCCAAGTACCTGGTATTAAAAATACACACTATCACATATATCCTTGCTGTTGAAAATGTGTTTTGATGAACTTTGTTTCCCCCTGAAGTCTGCCGCCATTCTGGAACATGGCACTCTACGCCTTTCCTCTCAAAGCAAAGTCGTTCATCTTTGCAGTTTTGAGGCTGCAAAAGGTGGAGACTTGGTGTTTCTTGTGATGTCCTAAGGGCTGTGCCTTTGGTGTCATAGCTAAGAAATCATTACTAAATTGCATGTGATGAAAATTTTACTCTGTGTTTTCCTTTAAGAATATTACAGTTTTAGGTCTTATCTTTAGGTCTTTGGTCCATTTTGAGTTAATTTTTGTATATGGTGTGAGGTAAGGGTCCAACTTTATATTTTTGCATGTGGAAATCCAGTTTGTCAGCACTTTTTAGATTTTTAAACAATCAGGGCTACACCAGTGATCTGTGTGGTGGCACATTTTATCAGGTGTTTTTCTGGATTTATTGTCTAGACTTATTTGCTTCATGGGATACTTGAAAGATTTAAAACTTCCCAAGGAGCCCAGGGTCTGTGTTATAAATACTAGTTGCAGGGGGCCTTCTGTGGTCATCCTTCAGCTGCCTTTCCTGTGGAAGGCTTCACCTCAGAGAGGAGACAAGGAACGTAAGAAGTCCTTGCTCTTTGGGGAGCAGCAACCCCACCTTTCCATGTAGAACTATTAAGATAGTTTAGCCCAATGTTAAGACAAAGCTCTGGGTCACACAGTGAGTTGAAACACCTGGCTACTTGGCTCTTTTCTAACTGGAGCCTTGTCTAGTTGGACTTGAGAAACCTGCCATGTGTGCATTTATAAAATGATGCTACACTGGGAGGACCCCTCAGTGAGTAATAAATGTAGATCAAACCCTACCTACCTCCTACCAAATGTTTAAACATTTTGCCAGATTCTTCTATAATGTATAAAGTAATCCCAGCTCTGCTCTGAGCAGAGGCACATTACTTGGGCACTACACACAGGCTTGAGTATACCACTTGTTGGAGGTGAGGTCAAGTGGAAGGTTTTCAAGTTTGTCACACCTAGCATTGTCCAAGTTAGCCTGAAGGAATGTGGCTGTACTGGGAGATGGGATGCCAGTCAGAGGCCATCAGCCTGGGCGAAGGCATCAAGGCAGAGGACAATGGGTAGCAGAGGTGGTTAGAGCAGGCAAGGTAGATGTGGGGCCAGGGAGGGGAGAAGCTCGCCATCCTTGGGGCCAACCACAAGACGAAGGACAGGCCAGGAGGCCAATAGGAGCTGTTTCCCACTGACCTGAGAGCCTGCTGGGCAAAAGGTAGACCTGTCCAAGGCATTGAGCAGCTTTGGGTTTGTTGCTTTGGGCCTTAGTTGAGTTGAGACCAAGAAATAATGTCCACTGTTTCCTCAGAGCTCAGGGAAAAAAAACAGAGCAACTAAGAGTGCAGACTGGCATGTAAATGCTCTTCATCCTTAGCTACCACCCAAACTTTGTTGCGCGTGGACAAGAAAAGGCTCAAGAAGGTCCTGTGGTTTTCTTTAAAAAATTTTCCTTAATGCTCCTTTGTACAGAAGATTTTCATTCTATTTGTAAATTTTTAAAATTGATTCTGCTCATGTTGGAAATTTTTTTATCCAAAACGTTTAAAACTTTTAAAATATCGGTATTTCTTTCCCTTGAAGGCACCCTCTGATATTATTAGGATATTCTAAAGCTTTTTCTATGAATCTCATTTTTGTTAGTCAGCTTTCCTGTCACCAGGACACATTATTCAATACTTGTAATTTAAAGGAGACAGTTAATGTGGCTCATGGTTTCGGGGGACTCAGTCCATCTGTTGTCAGCTGGCTACAAGGGAGAAATGTCATCACAGTGGAAGGGTAATCTCTATGCAGAGCAAAGAGTTTCAGTCATAGCAACTGGGAGCTGTGCCAGAAAGGAAGAGGGTGAAGAATCAGATATGATGTCAAAGGTCACACCTCCATGCCCCACCAGACATACCCAGAAGCATAGTTTAAATCACCACAGCAGCTCCCAAGGTAATGAAATTGACACAGTTAGGTGTAACCACATTATTTGTATATCTGATAGAGGAAACTTTATATTTTGCTTTTTTTCCACTTAAGCTAACAAGCATTTTTCTTCCTAATCTCTTTGAAAACATGATTTTTCATGGTTGGTTAAAATTTTATGTGATCATAACAATTTTCTTATACACTGTCTTACTTGCCAAACATATTAATTGCTTTGTTGTACTTGATAAGTATACTGTAGTAAAAAGTAGGCTTTTTTGCTTGCTTTTTAAAAGACAGACTGGAGTCATCCATAATTATTCCACTAAAACTCTTTGGAATTTTAGGAAAATAAACCACATCAATCACTGTTGTGGCTAGATTTGTGAGACGGAGCTGATTGTACAGATTTAGTTTATTTATGGAATATGGATTGGTTTTACTGGTTTAAAACATAAAGTTAGAGGATTGCAGGGAGGTTTTGATCATATACACTGGTGAATCAGTTGAGTGCTGGGCATGCTGCTACTTGGGAGACTAAGGCAGAAGAATTGCAAGTTCAAGCCCAGCCTAAAACTTTGCATTCCTCTCCCAAACAAAAAAATATGAAGTGCATTTATCCCTTACTTGAAATTGTGCAACTTCCCAAGTTAACACTCCTCCCATGGCCTGCTTTGCAGTAGACCCTTTTATAAAGTGTTCTCTAGAGATGCATTAAAATGAAGGGAAATAGGAGATGCCAAAACCCTCTGCAGGAAGGTATATTGTCCATCCAGTATACCCACTTGACTTAGAAATGCCCAGGAGCAGGCCACAATGCTATCCAGAGAAGGGAAACCAGGAGTGCAGGGTAATAGCACCCCACCCTCGACCTGCTCTCAGCTGTAGTCCACATCCCTTCCCTGAGTTACTCAGCACTTTCACTCCACTGTCACATACCATCTCAAACTTCAGTCTTTATCCACATTCTTACTGATCCATTTCTAGCCACCTTTAGTCAGAATCCTAGACCCATACTTCTGACTTCTCATGTGCGATGGGGACCACAGTCAGATGCATCTGAACTGCAGAGCCCTCCTTGATCTCAATAGATGGCATCCAAATGGCACAGACATCCTTCCCTTTACTTCCCACACCCAGTAACCAAGTTGTGACAGTCCTACCTCCTGACTAAGGCCCATCTATGTCCCACTCTAGCCCCTACCACAACCTGTGCCACCTTGCTCTTGCCTCTGCCCAGCACTACAAGCTCCTGAGTCCAGCTCCTTCTCTCATTTTTCACAGCCCTCCTCTGCACCTGCTGACTCCTTCCGTACTCTGCTCTGCATTGCATTTCCTCAGCAAGCCTTGGCCTTTCACCTTTCATTGGGGTTTTGTGCCTGGGAATCTCACCTGGATAACTGCTGTTAGTCCTTACTTGTCAGATTTAACACCTCCTCCAGAGAGCCTGCTCTTACCTCGGAGACTCTGTACATTCAGACCTCCTGTGACCCCTGGTTCACAGCATATTCTCCATTGCAGTGCAGTGACTTGTACTTTCATATAATCATTAGGCTCTAAGCAGGTACTGTACCCCTAGCACTGAGCCATATTGTCTAGCAAAAGGGAGGCTAAAACAGGGGAATTGCATTGTCCTCCAAGGAAATGGAATGACATTTGGGTGCATCAAAAACATCTTTCGCCTCAGTACTATCCCATTCCACTTAAGAGTACCTAGAGGAGTAAGTCAAACACAGAGAGTGGAGAGATGGTGGTTGCTGGGACCCAGAGAGTAGAGATGGAGAGTTGGTTTTTAATGGGAACAGTTTCAGTTGGGGAAGGTGGAGGAGTGCTAGAGATTGATAACAGGGATGGTTGCACCACACTGGGAATGTGCTTAATGCTGCAGAACTGTGTAGCTAAAAGCAGTTGAGATGGTAAATTTCATGTATTTTTTTTTACCACAATAAAGCCCATGTAGCCTTTTATGGCACTATATGGCTGAGTAGAATGATGTGGAAATGTAAGCCAGGTAGACAGCAGAGCAGAGGTGGTATGGTTAGGTGGACAGTATCCAGGGACAGTTGGAGAATAGACCACATACTTCTCAAGTGTGCCCTGGGTGGGAGTCTTTGTGACAAACAGCGGGAGCTCTCCCTCAGGCTGGCCCTCTTTGTGTCGGAGCAAGAACCCACTTCTGAGCGGGAACTTGGAATGGCTATGTCCCAGACTGCCCCAGAGCCCATCGGGGCTAATCAGAACTGGAGGAAACTAGCCACCATCAGCTGCTGCTCCCTTAAAACGTACCTGGACCTGAGGCTGAAGTCCAGGGTTGCACAGAGTACACCTTGAGCCATGCATGATGAGGACGCAAGCTCCTGTTCCATGTCCACTATTCCTCCACGATGTGACGCGGACTCTCCTGAGAATAGCACTGTGCTGCTGGCAGGAAAATCACTCAGACATTGAGTGAATTCTCCTGAACTTAATAAATTGACTCATCATAGGCTTGATGAGTTCATGCATAATCGTTAAAGATTAGTCACCTTATCCCAGAGCCCTCTTCCTATCTGCAGAATCGCTCCCTCCATTCATGGCTGTAAACGTCCTCCAGAATCTGTCACATATCTGTTGAAGATTCAAACTTTCTTTCCACCTTCCCCTTGCTGGACTCTGCTTTCACATTCAGAAAGCAGATGGCACCCAGTGGTCCTGGTTCTGTTATCTTGTGATTCAGCAACACACATGCAGGCAATGCCTACTTACCACATTTTTAGCCACGTTGAGTTGGTTAAGGTGGGGGAGACGACCCTCTGAGGGTGTAAAGCGTTATCACTTGGCCTTTCTTCCAGAGGCAAGAGCTGGAATCGGAGAATAAGAAGCTGAAAAATGACCTAAACGAGCTGAGGAAAGCTGTAGCTGATCAAGCCACCCAGAACAACTCTCCTCACAGTTCCCCAGACAGTTACAGCCTCCTGCTGAACCAGCTCAAGCTAGCCAATGAGGAGCTTGAGGTTCGCAAGGAGGAGGTGCTCATCCTCAGGACCCAGATAGTGAATGCTGACCAGAACCGACTTGCTGGCAAAAGCACGGTAACAAGATGGCCACTATGATTGGGCTTGTCTGGGGGTGACGCTGGGTAATAAACTTGCATTGTCTTAGGTATTTTACCCACAATGGTCTTAAACCTAAAGGAACAGAGTCTCACTCACTCTGGATCTCCTCTAAGGGCAGCACAAGGGAATTGCTGCCCTTTGACCATGATCTTTCCAGAGAAATGGAGCTAGAAGTTTCTAGAATCTTCCGAATTTGTTAAGATGTTGAGAAGGAACAAGACAAAGAACTAGGTACATAACCTGAGGTGACCATGTTTTTTACATCATGCCTCTTGCTGTTTGTTTCTAAAATGAGAGAAACGTTCTGTCTCAGCCATCCGTGGTGGCATGTCTTGATTAGTGTTGGTTCCTTCTGGGACAGATTATAGAGGAGAAGTGGGGGGGAGGCAGAACCCATGTGGGTCACTCTACTGGCTCTAACAATCTTGGTCACTTCTGGGTGTGGTCACTGGGGTAGCTTGGGCCTGGGGTAAGCAGGTGGTTGTGAGTGAGGAGGTTCAACCCTGAGCTAGAATTTAAACATGTCCTCTGAGCAGGTGTATTTTCTCTTCCCAAGGACACTGCCTATGCAGTCTCCTGCATTGCTTGTACTCAGTGTTTCCCAGCCAGGCTTTGCCTTTCTGTGTCCCTTCTAAGGTGACCTTTTGAAACCACACTGCTGCCTGTGTTTAACTGCAGTTTTGTGAGTCCTTCTAGGTCTTTGTCTTTTCGCAAAACATCTCTATAACTCTGTCTACATATGAAGTCATTTCATGGCAGATGTTTATAGCCAAAGGTTGTTTATTTTTTCATCTTGGGCCTTCCAGGAGCCAAACATTAATGCTAGAACAAGCTGGCCTAACAGTGAAAAGCATGTGGATCCGGAAGATGCCATTGAGGCCTATCACGGGGTCTGCCAGACAAACCGGTAAGGCTTATCTCTCTGTAAGCTATACCTGGAGAAGGCAATGGGAGGAGGACCCTCCCCACCCTCATCCTCAGGCACTGGCTGTGTGCTAAGCATCGCGGAATTATTTACTGGACGTAGACTGCATTAGCCCCAAACCCTTGGGAAGCCTGCCGTTAGCATCAGCAAGACTGGAGCAACAAACCTGGAGCACCTAGAACTGATGTTGCCTAGACGGCTTCCATGGAAGGGTGACAGGAGGCAGAGAACTCAGGCTGGCCAAGCATAATGGAGAGGGAGCTCAGATAATGGTGGGGGCCTCTCCAGATGACTGCTGCCATGCCATCCTCACTTATGGGGGGGGCCCATCCCCTGCCACTTAAAAGAGACTGAACCCAAGCTAGGTTCTACCAAAGTTGAATGGATGGGTTTTCCCTCTCCCATTTTAGCCAGAATGAGATTTCCCTGCATTTTAGTTCACCAGCAGTGTCTGCCTCTTCAAGAATGAGCTAACCAAAGATTAAGGGAAAAGAGAGTGATTGCCTGAGAGAGGCAGCAGGGTTGGGGGCTGTCAGTGGACAGAAGGGAAACTCTGCAGATCCAGTGGTGTGGCAGAGTGCTGGCTCTTAATTACGGGCTTGGAGTCCACTTGCTTATTCACTATAACTTCTGCATAAATGTTCAATGCCTTGAGTACCTCGTCTGAGAATTAGGGACAGTCATAGCAGTGTGCCTTTTATGGGTATAGAAAAGACTAGGTAAGTTAGTCTGCATAAAGCACTTAAGAGTGTGTGTTAAGCATGTAGTAAATGTTACTGCCTTTTCAAGCTTTGTTTTCTTGTCCCCCGTGGGCACTTGTAAAATTAGAGCTGGCCTTTTCGCTGGCTTCCTTCATCTCTCATCTCAATTGCCTTTTGAGCTATCAATCACTGAACATTTTTTCCAAAATTGCTGAAAATAGGAAGCGCTTCCAGAAAGTGTCAGTAGGTGGCACTGTAAGTACAACCGGAAGTTTTTTCAGGACTCTCAGTGTTACTGAGGCCTTAGTGCTTTGATTTCCAGATCGGCTAATGCAATCTTTCTGCAGATGAGGAAACTGAGGCCCACAGGGTTGAACAGTCAGGCACACAAGTGGCCTTTTACTCAGTCCGGGTAGAATCCAGCAACTGTGGCCCCTAGGCTGAGGCCATTTGGTAATCCGAAAGTAGATAATCAGAAGGGACCTTAGGAGGAAAGGAATGTATTTCAGGAGAGATAATTCTGTCCCTAAAGGATAGAGAGAAGGAATGAGGGTGACTCCCTCACTGGTAAAACAGCCCTGTTTATTCCCATGGTGTCAGGGATCAGCCCCAGACTAGGTTTTCCCAGAGGCTAATTAATCCCTTGGATTTGTTATCTTATGGCAATAATGGTGATGGTGATAAAATAATAATAGTGTGATTGTATCTGAAAATAATTCAATGCCCAGCATACAATAGTCAGCTAATAGCCTATGAGCTGCTGTCAGGAGGAGGAGGAGGAGGCCTGAGGACCTGCATCCCCATCGCCTGCCTCACCAGGTGCTGTAAGAAGTGACTGTGCTGGGGTTGTGTCTTCCAATTTGGCTTCAGACTCGGCTTTGAGAAAATGTTATCATTACAGTGACTCCCACACTGAGTGGAGAGGGCACTCCAGCAGGCCAACTGGTGGCGGGGCGGGGGAGATCCCCACAGTGGTTCTGAGGAGCCTGGCCAGCCGGGGCATCATAGCATGACAAGGTGCCCTGGTGTTGAGATGGAGATTTACTCTTTCCTACCATTGTCCTGCAGTGGAGCATTTTGCAAGTTACATAAAAATTGTGTGTATTTGTGTGTAATTGAGGGAGAGGAGATAAGCTGGGACCCTTTAGGATTTTGACAGTATCTATCCTCTCTGCACAAAATGTTACACTCAGACCCTGACTTTTACTTATATTTTGGGAGACGTTCCAGGCACATATACCTCTATCTCTATCACAGTCCTGCTACACATCCACAGGCCCCAAGGTTCTCCTGATGATTCTCATAGTTTGTAAAGTTCTGTTCTGGTCCTTACAGCTGAGTCTTTCCCCCTGGAATGGGGCAAGAAGCAGTAGTGAGGCTGCTCTGGCAGGAGCCCAGTAACACAGATCGCTCTTCCGCTTCTGTTCCCACTGGCCTTCTCACGCTTCCTGCTCAGGAACTAAGGGAAACCAGTATTGATACAACTATTTTATATACAAGAAAGCTAAGGGAAAGAGAGGCTGAGAAAGCCACACTGGGTGTTGGAAGTCTGTCGTCGTCTCTGGCCTATCTGGGTTGGGAGAGCATTTGCTACTGCTGTGTGCTCCAAGTCACAGAGCTCAGTCAGGCATGAAAGTAGCAGGAGTCAGGTCTGGCTCCGATATAGATCTCCTTTGATCCCTGGCCGCTTCCCTCCGAGCCCTGCCAAGGCTGTTGAGCTCCAGACCGAGTCTGATGGTGCTGTCAGGACCTTTTCTCAGGTCCCAGAGCCCCTCCTTGCAGCCTCTTTCCTCTGGCAGTCTCAGGGAACAGAGGCCCTTGGCACCAAGAATAGCTTTGAGAGAGAAAGAGAGACAGACAGACACACACACACACACACACACACACACACACACACACCTCTACCTCTGTCAGTCTGCCAGGGCAGTGTAGATTATGTTTGCAAGGCAGAGGTATATATAGTCTCCCTGAGTTGTACTTAGAGTCAACTGACTCATCTGGCCTTGAGCACATTTGCTGCAGGATACCTTGCTCAGAGCTGGTGAGAAAAGAGCCTGATTCTGCCAGCGCCCTCTTGAACCATTCCTGTCCAGAAACCAAGCTTTTGTCTATGCAGTGGTTCTCACATTTCACTGGACCTGAATCAGTAGCACAGCTACACTCTGCTATAACTTGGTGCATAAACTATACCTGTCCACAGCTGTCCATCTTGTGTGGCCAAGCCTGTTGCCTCAGGTGCTTCTGTGTTCCTGGTATTTGGAATCCCTCTCCTACTTCACCGTGATCTCTAAGACCATTGTGCTTTAGGCACTTGCTGAGGAGGCAGCCCACAAGTGAAGTTCAGAAATACAAGTACCTGAAGCGCACTGGGTCTTTCTAGAAGCAGAGACCTGAACATCTCTGAGCAAGCAGGGGCCATGTCTATTTCTGTCTGCAAAGAGGCAGTTCCTTAGCCCTGGCAGAGGGGTGGTGGTTGGAGCCTGTTTTCCAAGATCCCCAGAGAGGGAAAGTAAATATTTGGTGCATGACCTGTATAGCTAATAATTTAAAATGTAGAAAGATCTTTGATGTCACTCAGCTGACCACTTTGACCTGACATATGAAGAAACAGGCCCAGGAAATGCAGTTGCAGAGCCCAGGCCAGGCCTTGCTGGAGTTACCTGGGGAGGCCTGGTCCCCACGCTGCCCCTGGCCGCCTCCTGCATCAGAGCCTGCTCGCTGCTTACTTATGTGTGTGGCCCCTTTGGAAACGGAATCAGCAAAGTGGCTTGTGCACAGGAGGTTCTCCATGAATATTTGTTTGTTTATTGATTGACATAAGCATTTAAAAAATATATTTTGTGACCTGTGTGGGGTTTTCCTTCTCCTACCAGCAGTTGGTGCTTCCTCTCTGGCTGTCGTCCCAAAAGGCCTGGGTATAGGGTAGTGAGAGCCACCTCTGGGGTTTGACTTGCTTTCATCTATCAGCAAAGGCCTCTGCCAAGTTGTTTTGCTGGGTTTTTGGTCCCTTGTATGCCCTATTTTCTGAACACTGCAGGTGCCTAGGCTGTGCAGTTCTCCCCTTTTATCTCTGTCCACAATACTTGGCAAATTCTAGAGTTCAGAAATCTGTGCTCTTCTGAAGCTGGTACTGAGGGAAGTGCTAACTTCCTCAAGGTGTGTCTCCGCCTCACACGTGCTGCCCTAGAGTGTGGTTGTGATGATGGGAACTGTAGAAGCGAGGTGTGTCTGGGAGACCCAGCAGTCCCTTTGGGGGCTCTGAAGGGCCTGCTGGGAACATGAGGCTGGAGAAGCTTCAGAGCAAGGTCAGGAGAGGCATGCGGCCCTTGCCAGGTGCCAACATCTCTCCACTGTGGAAAGGAGACGGCTGGAGCCAGAGGCCCTCTGCACTCATCCCTTTCTGCCCTGTGCCATGTGCTTCAGGCGCTCCTTTAGGATAAAGCGCTGCTCAAACAAGGCCCTTGCTAAACATAAGCGAGCCTTAACAGCTCAGAGGGAAGTGAAACAGAACAGCTCAGTCCTAACCAGGAACAGAGAAGGTGGACTGTTACCATCCAAGTACTAGCCAGGCCCAACACTGCTTAGCTTCCAAGATCAGACAAGATCCAGCATGTTCAGGGTGGTACGACCGTAGAAAAGCTACCAAATCACTATCTGAGGGAGCTCTAGGCATTTATGGGGCACAAGTCCTGGATAAGAGGGTGTCCAAGATGACCATGCTGACAGTAGGCCCCCTCATTGTTCAACCACAAGAAGATACTCTTGACAGAAAGGGGCTGGCCCACGGAACAGAAGCCAGAAGTGGCCCCAGAAGTGGCCTCCCTGGCATCTACCCCTCTTCCTTCAGACCTCCAAAGAAAGCCTAGTGTGTAGACATGACTAGCTCTGCCCAAGAAGCAGCTCAGAGGAGCACCTTAAGGTCTGAGGACCTCCTGCCTACAGCTGAGCTCTGGGGGACCTGTGATGGGTAGTTTTACTCCCTGGATGTCACACAAATCTGTTGGGGCAAGATGGTGGCTCACCTGGGCCAGAAACCTTCCTGAGGATGAATAGTTTGCCAGCTGGGAATTTGAAAGGGGTCACTAATCATCCATCAGGCAGCATGGTTGCAGCTCCTATTCCATTATTCATGGGCAGAGTCCTAGTGGGGACACCAGTATCTGCCCTGCCCTCTACCACCCAGCCCTACTGGCCTTTAAGGACTGTTCCCAGGCCTGTGTGAAGTAGGCAAATGTGGAAGAGCATTTGACATCACTGCCCTCCCAGAGCTGCACAGCCTGGAGACAGCAATAGCATGTGGATGCAAGGTCTCTGGTGACCTGCTTTCTCTAGTTAATAAGCTGGAAAATGTACCCACTGCCAAAGTCAGGAGGACAAATCATTCAGTTCTCATCCTATGAGTGTGTTTTATAAGACTCTATAAGGAGCGCTAAGGCTAAGGTTAGTTAATGTTTTTGTGCGCATAAGGCATGGCAGAAAGAAGCACACTGAAATGTGCTCTCTGATCCTGAATGAGGCCAGTGACCCCACAGGGGCTTCACCTGCTGCTCTGTGGCAGGCTAGGGTCCTCCCTTGCAGTGATGGCCTACTAACCCCCACGGTCTCAGCACTCCCACTGGCTTCTCTCTTCCCAGCCATGTTTACAGCCTTCCTTCTTCAAGAAGCAGGGGGTGTGACATGTGGGAGTTCTGCTATGTCTGTCCTCTTTCCACAGTGACCAGAGAAGGTGCAGCCCTTTGCGCTCTCCTTGCAACATGTGTCCCCTCCCTGTGACTGTTAGTGGACCTCAAAGGAGGCCACATGAACCTGCTTGCCAGACAGAAACTGAAATCTGGGAAACCTGGAGGAGGTGCCATCTTCAGACACCCAGAGTGTGGGAGCCGGAGAGGATGATGGGTGACGGGGAAATCCTCCTTGCCTTTTTTCCAGTTTCTGGACCTTTGCTAGAATCTTCTGATATTTCGGAGCTCTCTGCCTGCCTGTCTCTCTCCTCTACACTGGACACCCTGTTTTTCTATCCTTTATTTCTAGCCAGACTGAGGATTGGGGATATTTGAATGAAGATGGAGAACTCGGCTTGGCCTACCAAGGCCTAAAGGAAGTGGCCAGGTCAAATTCACTCCCGTCTCCCCATGTGTGTTTCTCCTGTGTGCTGCTCACGTCTATGCTCCTTGTGTTTTGGCTGAATGGGTGCAAGGCACAGAGCACAGTTAACATGGTCCCTGGAGTCACCTGTCAATTTGTGTTCAGGCTGTGTGGATGGCTGAGGGGAGGCTGCCTGTCTGGGTTAAGCTGATAGCACTGGATAGAGCTCAGTTGAACCTTAGAAAGCACATGCTCCAACTCCCTGATTCTCTAGGTGCAGAAATGGAAAAGAGGGGAAGCTTGCATGATGGCAGGCACATAGCTGTTAAGAGCAATACTAAGATTTGCCGTGGGGGGCTCCCAGACCTATGCTGCTGCCATGATCTATAAGATCAGCCAAAACCATGGCCGTGACGTGGCTCTCAGCTGTGCTCTAAATGCAGGGGTCCCTAGAACCTGCCATCTGCACACAGGCTGGTCCTTGTGTCAAGGGTCCCTGGAGCTGACAAAGCCAAGTGCCATGTAGTCCCTGTAGTATCTGGTCCTCACATATGCTCATTGGCTTGGAGGGTTTTAGGGACTTGCTGGTTAAGCAGAAGATCTAGTATTTGGTTCCAGGGTCTGAACTGTTACTTGTCAGCCTTCAGCATTGGGTGAAAGGACACAACATGATGGTCTCCATGTTTCTTGCTAGTATGTGGCTTTAAGGGCTGTGCTGTAGCTTTTTTGAGCTTCCCAACCAGAGGTGGGGTGATGCTATTTAGGTTTGTTCTCCAGAAAAGGAAAGAGAGTAGAGAGTATCTTGGTTACTTTTCTCTCATTGCTGAGACAAAATACCCAATGCCCAAAGTTAAGGAAGGAAAGGTTTATTTAGCTTACAGTTTGTAGAGATTTCAGTCCATACTTGGCTGGCTCAGAAGCAGAGTGGCACATGGCAGAGGGCAAATGTTCATGGCAGCAGAGCACAGCAAAAACAACCAGCCAAAAAGGGAGGAGTGGCGGGCAAGCAGCCTCTTTCTACCTTCCTTACATTGTAAACAGGCTACGCCCACCCAGGGGGTGTGAGCACTCACATAGTCTCCATGCCCTCCTCTTCCACAGGCTCAAGATGTATACAAAGTAAGCACCCTGGCTCCCTGCTGAGTCCCTCAGCCAAACCTCTAGACTCTCCAAGTTGACACAATGTATCAGCCAGGACAGAGTGGTTCAGAAAGGTGATCTGAGTGCCATCAGTGGCTCCCTCAGCAGGGCAGTGACAGAGCGGAGCAGGAGCTGGTGCCCTGCCCTCCCGCTCACCTCTCAGAGAAGAGTGGGCGCTCTTCCTCCTGCCGCTGCCAATGTGGTAGAGCAATACTACCAGCAACAAGGGAGGCATCATGTCTCCTGGCTGCACAGCCTTTCTCTGAGTTCATTTGTGGCCTCGTATCCTGTGAGGAAGGTAATGGTGGGATTACAGGAAGGTAGTGAATCAGAATGAGACCTGCTGCACAGAGTCATTATAGGAAAAGTGATTAATAAAGGCACAGCTTTTTGCACATGCCTGTGTGGCAAGCAGGATAAATATTAGGTAGCTGCTACTTATGTTACTAAGGTGGTTATTGTTCAAAAAGGTCACATTACACCTAGAAATTTATTTGAAGAGGGACCCATGTGCCACACTAGGTCATTCCTCATGTCACTCTGTCAGCAGCTCAGTTGTAATATAATGAGTAAGTAAATGAGTGTGTTAATAAAATAGCATATAGATCTGCTGTGCTCTGGAGTCCCAACTTATTAAAACACCCTTGTCCCAGCTCTGGCCTGGGGCCCTCTCAGCCTTCTCTTCCTTGCACGTTGAGGAGGTTGGCTTGATGCTTGGACAGGGCTTGCACCAAGGCTTCGCACCAAGCCCTGGGGCTGAATCCACCACCACCCACTTAGAGAGCAAGCAATGTGGTCACGAACAGGGAGCACACAGCATAGGTCATGAAGTTCTTCCCTGGGCAGCATGCTTAGAACTCAGGTGTTCCTGCCCTCTTGTTAAATTTACAATACACTGGTGATTACTTTTAGCATATTGTAGCCAACATTTATATCATCTAAATGCTCAGCCAACATTTATATCATCTAAAGGAAGCTGAGCTTTCCACTGAATCTCTCAGAAGTGTGGGAGCCCTAGCCTTTGGCCTTTTAGATTCAGTCTCTAAGTCTTTGGCCAAATCCGTGTTACAAGTTGATCTTTGTTTTTCAATACTAATGATTAAACCTATAGCCTTTACAATGCTTCAGATCTCCATATCTCTTTTTTTTTTTTTTTTTTCTTGCTGAAACAGGGTCTTGCTAAGTTGCCTAGGCTGGGCTCAAACTTCCAAGCCTCCTGCCTTAGCTCCCTGAGTACTGGAATTATAGATGTGTTCCACCACACCGAGCTACCAGTTATTTGGGGGTGGTTGGAGAATTGTTACAAAAATTGTATATGTGGAATAAAGTAGAGGTGGTAATCGTAAAGATAAATAGGCAAAATATAAGCCCCCTGAAATTTGAAGGAAATCTCCTATAAGGAAAATAATAAATAAATTAATTAATTCAGCTTACTGGGTAGGGTTTTGTCTTAATGATTCTTGTGAACTACAGGGCAGTTCGAATGAATGCTTGAATTTAAAAGACACTATAAGAAATGCATTTGTCCTGGTGATATTTTGACTTAGAGATAGCTTCTCAGTCCCCAACCAAGAGATTAAGCACAGAATGATGAACAAATCAAGAAAAAAGGCCTAAGCCCAGGGGTGCCTTTGGCCTTGGTTTTCCATCATCTAAAAGGAGGAAGGCTGGCCTGCTTGCCTTATGACCTCCACAGCGTCTGTCTTCCTGCTGCAGTCATCCCTTACTGGTGATACCTACTTGCTGCTGTGTGCTTGGCCGCTCCCCTAGTGTGTTTCTGTCTGTCCTCAGCTGGGGGAGCCATCCCAGTCCACATGGTCACCTGTCCTCCTCTCCCACTACAGGCTGCTGGAAGCACAGTTGCAGGCCCAGAGCCTAGAGCATGAGGAGGAGGTGGAAAATCTGAAGGCCCAGCTGGAGGCTCTGAAAGAAGAGATGGACAAGCAGCAACAGACCTTCTGCCAGACGCTGCTGCTCTCCCCAGAGGCTCAGGTGGACTTTGGTGTCCAGCAGGAAATATCCAGGCTGACCAATGAGAACCTGGTGAGTAGCCTTGCTTCATGGTTGCAGCTCTGGTAATCATGTGCTGTAAGAAATTAGCATTGGGGTTTACCCACATGGAAAGGTTTTTGTCCTTAGCTGTTCAGTAGGAGCAAATATCATTCTAGAAACCCCAGATCTGCCAATGAGAGATAACTGAAACTTTTTTTAGGACTTAGTGGCTTAAAGTAGTAACCACTACTGTATAGATCAGGAATTCTCACAGATCTCAGTGGGGATAGCATGTCTTCTAGCCAAATAGTTCTCCTCCAGGTGGTCTGTGTCTCTACTTGCCCTCTCATTCGCTGGTCTAGTGTGAGCTACTGTCTTCCAACAGGATGAAGGCAAGAGCCATGGGCCTCGTAAGGCTTGGTCCCAGAACTAACACAGCGCTACTACCACCACATGCTATTGACCAAGGCAGGTGACCTTAGGCCAGGAGTCCTGGAGGGTAGGCCTCATCTCCCAGTAGCAAGAATTATTGATGGCCAGCTTACAGGTGATCACCAAAGGAACCCTGGCAGATGCCAGACAAATGGAAAGCATATCTCTACCCTGTGAGAGCTTCGAGGTCAATGGATGTAAGGCATAAAAAAGGAAGGGAGGCAGTATTTTTTAAGATACGATTCTGCATGAGATTAACTGCAAATATTACAAAAAGAGAACTGATTAGAAGGAAGGCTCTGGGGAGGAAGTGAGGCATGAAAGGGATCTGCTGTGTAGTCTGGAGTGGAGCAGGATGGAGGAGAGGGGTATGCACAAAGGTGCCAGGACAGGAGTGGGGGGGAGGGGTGGAACAACATGAGAGAGCCGCTTGCCGTGGAGTGAGTATGCCTATGGGCGAACAGCAGCAGGTACCACAAACCTGAGAAACAGGTCACACCAGCAATACGTCCAGTCAGGGACTCCAGGTTGCTGTTTCCCCCTTGTAACCAGGCAACCTGGGGTTGTGTTAATCCTGAGAAGAATAGGGATAGGGCAGTCCCTGGACCGCCAACTTTCCAAGTAGAACTTGGATTCATATGATCCTCTCTTTCTTTCTTTCCTATTTGCCATTTCGTGTCACCATCTGTTGCTCATATGAGTATAAACAGGTGGCTTTATGGAAAGAAGCATGCATATTAAATTGTTAGGCCTGTGTCTTCCAGGTAAAGGTGGCAGCATGGAAAATACATTTGCCCACCCATGCTCCCTGAAGGACCATTGACTAATAATGTGGTTGGTAGATGGCTCTACCTAGGAAACAGGGCTCTGTAGCATGCAGGCACTGTGTTCATTCACAAGGAGAGCCTAGAGTCAGTGAATGGAAAGTGGGGGTAGTCCCACCTTAAGAGACCACTGGAGGGAAAGACAACAGTACTGTGAGCCCCTCTGCCAGAGTAGTGAGCTCTGGGGCAGTGGTAGTGAACCTATGGCATGGGTGCTGCAGTAGGGTGTGTGTATCTTTGGAAGTTCTAAAAGGTTTGCCATCACTGCTGGGCAGGTGAACATGAGGAAGAAGACAGGAAGGAATCTTCCTTTACCCAGGCAGAGTCTGGGACCCATAAGCAAAGCCAGCCACAGCAAGTTCCAGGGGTGGTTTGGTTTGTTTCCTGCTCAAAAAACTTGTGGTGTCTTCCATGTGCCAGCCATTGAAACACATAATCCATCAGCAAGGAGGACATGTGTGTAGTTAACCATACACAGTATACTGGAGAACTTTAGGGATCACATGCATAGTAATTTTGGAGAAATTGCTTCTGGGTAGTGTGCTTGCAAAATCACTGACATAGGGCTGGGTAGAGGAGAGGATGTGATTGTCTCTCCTCATAGCAACTTTAAGTATCCTAGAGAAATTGCAGGCATGCTCATCTTTCATTACCAGTATTCCTTTTAGGTTGGACTCTACCCTGTACGCTATGATCATTTTAGCCCCTGTGAGTTGGGGCTTCAGTAGGTCCACAAGTTTTCTAGTACTCTGTTCCTTTTTGTTTGTCCTAACTTTGTGTTGACTTTAAAGATACAGGTGGTTCCAACTCACAGCACGTTTGGGAGGCATGACTTTGTATAATGTTGCTTAGCACATTAGTAACATGACCTTGTGGTATTTGGGAGGAGGGTTATTGGCCTAAAAAAGCTAGCAAAAAAGATATAGGAGCTCACCAGTGCAAAGTCACAACAATGCCACAGGTCCAAACTCACCCTTCCTGGGCAGAGGCTGGCTGACACACCAGAGCTTTAACCCTGGCTGCTGAGCTCATCCTTCCTTGTTGAAGTGTTTGGTGTTTAATTAGTTGCAGATGGGTGTTGGAGTATTTATTGTTTGTCCTTCCAGAGTGTAGGGAAAGTTTTTAAAACAATGGCAGGAAAGACCTGAGCACATTTTTGTCTTCTGGATTTGGAGGAGTTGAATAGAGGACCATGGGGACCTGTTGGCAGTTGCAGTATGAGAGTCCTAGCCAAGCTCAGTCTGCACAGCTTGATTTACTCATTTACTGGATCAGTTGAGCCTCCAGGAACCAGTGCATGCACTGCAAGAGTCAGTCAGGGTCATTGTTGAGGACTCCAGGGGTTTGGATGTGGAAAATGTTACAGGAGCATAAATTATGTATAGCAGTAGCAGTGCAGCAGAGTCAAATCAGCTGTGGGGACATTCAGATGCTTTGGGCACAGCTCAAGAAGTATGTCCAAGGCTGAGGTGGAGTTAGAGTGGACCTGAGGCTTCACAAGAGATCTATGTACCCCTTGAGAACTTGCTAGAGTTTCTAAAGATGCCTAGGTCCTTTATACCAACTAAGTTCTTTGCAGAGTGCACTCATAGAGCCTGACCTAGGTTTACTGTGTTCCTCCTCTTCTATCATTTGGGCAGGGTTTTCAGATATATCTCAGTCTGAGAATTTTTTTCCCTAATTTTACTTTTTTATCAAGATAAATAAATGAAGTCGTTACAGTGTGCATAACTAGGCTTATTGTCTCCATTGACCATAGCACTGGGATAGAGCTTTTGGCTGACCCTTGTCCATGGACCAACCTTAAAAAAGTGTCACCCAAGATTCCTTTAGAGGTTCCAAGAGAGCATGTTTACTTTTGTCTTTCCCATCACTTGAGTCACACAGGCTGTACTATAAAAGTGACAGAATAGGTTCTTTCTCCCTACCTCTACCACAGAAATCACTGCTTAGCTGGATTACAGTGATATCAATGACAGGAAAATTCTTCCCACCATCAATGTAAATGGTCTCAACTCACTAATCAAAAGAAACAGACTGGCAAATGTATCAACAGGCAAGATCCAACAATGTGCTGCATTCAAGAAACACATTTAACCCTAAAAAGAAATTCATAGACTAAAAGTCAATGGATGGAAAACAATTTTCCATGCCACAGGAACCCAGAAAGAAGCAGGAGTAGCTATTCTATTTGCAGACAATGTAAACTCTAAGCCAATACTAAACAAAAGAGACAAAGAAGGTCACTACATACTTTTTAAGGGAAAGCTCTAAGAAGAAGAGATAACAATCATAAATATTTATGCACCAAACACAGGTTCACCCAAACTACATAAAACAAATATTAACAGACATGAAAAACCAAATAAGCACTAACACAGTTGTGGTGGGGAACCTTAATACCCCACTCTCACAGATAGATGCATCAACTAGACAAAAAAATCAACAAAGAAATACTAGAATTAAACCAAGCCTGTGAACAAATAGACTTGGTAGATGTCTACAGAGTGTTCCACCCCAAAACATCAGAATACATATTCCTCTCAGCTGTATGAGGAAAGTTCTCCAAAATAGACCATATATTAGCTGACAAAACATGATTAAGTAAATGTTGGAGAATTTAAATCATCCCATGCATACTATCTGACCATAGCACAATAAAACTGGAAATCAAAAACAAAAGAAATCACAAAAACTACATTAACACATGGAAATTAAACAGCACCCTTGTGAACAACCCATGGGTCACAGAGGAAATTAATGATGAAATTAAACAGCATATACAATTAATACCAATACAATGTTATGCAATGAAAACAATCCTACGAGGGAAATGTATAATCATGAACTCACACATCAGGAAAACAGGATGAGCTCAAATCAACAACCTAATGTTGAATCTCAAACTTCTGGGAAAAGAAGAACAAATCAAACTCAAAGCTCATATGAGGGAGGAAATTATAAAGATAAGAACAGAAATTAATGCAATAGAAACTAAGAAAACAATACAAAAAATTAATGAATCCAAAGTTGGTTCTTTGAAAGAATAAAGTTGATATTGACTATTAGACAACCTCAACAAAAAGAAAAAGAAAAGCACAAATTCAAGCAAATAGGAATGAAAAGGGGGAAATCACAACAGATCCTACAGAATTCAGATCATCAATACCTACTTGATAACCTATATTCTAGTAAGATGGAAAACAGAAGAAATGGACAAATTCCTAGACACAATCAAATTGCCAAAACTAAATCAAGAAGATATAAAGATTCTAAAGGACCTGATATTGGCTAACAAAATTGAACATATAATTAAAAATTTATCAACCAAGAAAAGCTCAGGCCCTGACAGATTCAATGTTGAATTCTATAGGAAATTTAGAGAAGAACTAATGCTGAAACTCTTTAAAGAAATTGAAAGGAAAGCAGTACTTCCAAAATCATTCTGGGAAGCAATTACCCTGATTCCAAAACCAGAGAAGAATGCAACAACAACAACAACAACAACAACAACAAAAAAAAACCCTACAGGCCAATCTCCCTAATGAACATAGATGCAAAAATCCTTAATCCTTACAAACAGAATGAGGCAAATCATCAAGAATGACCATGACCAACTAAGAGTAATCCCAGGGATGTAGGAATGGTTCAACATATGCAAATCAATAAATGTAACATGCCATATTACCAGAGCCAAGGACAAAACCCATATGATCATCTCAATAGATGCAGAAAAAGCATTTGGCAAAGTCCAACACACATTCATGATAAAAACCTACAGAAAATTGGAATAGATGTTCTTTATCTCAATCTAGTAAAAGCCATCTATGACAAACCAACAGCTAACATCATATTAAATGGTCAAAACCTGAAAGCTTTCCCTCTAAAATCGGGAACAAGACAAGGATGTCCATTATCACCACTCCTATTCAATATAGTTCTAGACACATTAGCTAGAGCAATTAGAAAAGAGAAGAAAAAGCAAGAAGATATGAAAGGAAGTTAAATTATCATTATTTGTAGATGACATGATACTCTACATAGAAGATCCCAAAAACACCACCAAAAAACTCAGATTTAATAGCCAAATTCAGTAGTGTAGCAGGCTATAAAGTCAACACTCAAAAATCAATAGCATTCCTGTACACCAACAAAAAACTTGTGAGAGTTTTACAAAACAAATTTTTTTACACAACAAATGTTGTGTTCTCTCACAACAAACTTTGTGAGCGAAATTAGGGAAAGTATACCCTTCAAAATAATACCCCCCAAAATGAAATACTTAAGAATCAACCTAACAAAGGATGTAAAAGATCTGTACAGTGAAAATTACAGGACCTTAAAAAAGGAGATTAAAGTGGGTATCAGAAATGGAAAGATATCCCTTGCTCTTGGATAGGAAGAACCAACATAGTGAAAATGGCCATACTTCCAAAACTGTTACACAGATTTAATGTAATCCCGATCTAAATACTATTAGCAAACCTCATAGATCTTGAGAAAACATTCCTAAAATTCATTTGGGACCAGAAGAGACCTAGAATAGCAAAAGCAATTCTAATTCTGAGCAACAAAGAGAAGGCAGAGAGCATCGCAATCCCAGACCTGAAATTATACTACAAGGCTACTGTGATAAAACTCCGCATGGTATTGGCAAAAAAATAGACCAGAGGATCAGTGGAATAGAGTGGAAAATGCAGACATAACCCTAAACACACTTAGCCACCTTATCTTTGACAAAGGAGCCAAACATGTTTCCTAGAAGAAAGTCTCTTTAAAAAATGGTGGTGGAAAACTGTGTTTTACACATGCCAAAGACTGAAACTGGATCCGTGTCTATCACCCTGTACTAAACTAAAATCAAAATGGATCAAAGATCTAAATATTAAAACAGAAACACTAAATTTACTGGAAGAGAAAATAAATAGAAATCTCAAAGACATAGGTATAGAGACATAGGCAGAGACTTGATGAACAAAACCTAGACTACAAAGGAAATAATGGAAAGAATCAACAGACGAGATCTCACCTTATTAAAAAGCTTTTGCACAATGAAAGAAATCACCACAGACTGAAAAGACAACCCACAGAGTGGGAAAAAATTTTAGCTAACTATCCTTCAAACAAAGGACTACTATCTAGAACATATAAAGAACTGAAAAAAATCAGACCCCCAAATTCAAAGACCCAGTCCAAAAATGGGCATCATAGGTGAATATATTACTTCTCAAATGAAGAAATGCAAATGGCAAATAAATATATGCAAAAAATGTTTAATGTCATTGGTCATTCAAGAGATGCAAATTAAAACAACACTGAGATTTCATCTCACCCCAGAAAAAATGGCTATCATCAAAAATCAACCAATAACAAATGACAGCGGGGCTGTGGGGAAAAAGGAACCCTTCTCCGCTCTTGGTGGGAGTGCAGACTGGTGCAACCACTGGTGCAATGTGGAGATTCCTTAAAATACTAGGATTAAAGGTTCCATTCGACCTGCTATCCCCCTGCTGAGTATCTTCCCAGAATTAATAACATCATACCACAGTGATACATGTGTACCTATGTTTATAGCAGCACAACTTGTAATAGCTAGATCTTGAAAACAACCCAAATGTTCATCAACCTAGGAATGGCTAAAAAAGATATGGGTTTTTTTTTAATATATGTAATGGAGTACTATTCAGCCATAAAGAAAGAAAAGTTGGAGACTTTTATATAGGTAAGTGGATGCGACTTAAGACCATACTCATAAGTAAAATAATCAGGACCGTATGTGTAAACATCATATTGTCTTACCAGTGTGAGAAACTGAACAAGTAAATAAGATCCAAAACGTACAATAGATATTCTGAAATGTGAAGAAACTTCAAAAGACAAACTGTGATGAGGGAAAGAGAGAGGGAAAGAAAAAAGAAAAAATATATTTATGCTCAAGATAGTTAAGATAGTTACACAGCTATTTCCTCTTAATTCATTGAAAGGGTTTGTCCTGATATTGTTTGGACAAGATATCATGCCTATATCTTGTAAAACCTGAATAACTACTATAAAGACAACAATATGTATGTAATATATTAATTGTTGTAACTCTTCTATTGTCTCTTCCTGTTTTGAAACACTGTTTTATTGAGGGTTTTTTTCTCTTTAAAATTAAAAAGTGGAAAATTCTTCCCCCAACTGCCTGCTGTTCTGGGTCCCACCGGCTGACTTGTTTCCAGTGGCAACAGTTGCTAGGGATTGGGGCCACTGCTGCTGCTGTTTGCTTTTAGGCCCCAGGTAATCTCACTGGCCCTTCCAGAAAATTCCCCCTGTGCCCATATTCTTACACCTCTATCTTTCCATTCTTTCCCATTCTTTCCCATGCTTCTCCAGGACACTAAGCTGAGTTTCTCCTAAAGTTGCCATAGCAACCTGAGAAAACTTGGCTTGGGGAGCCCTGGGATTCCACAAGCTGCCAGAACTAGGAAGTTTGTCCTGTGATTGATGAGATAAAGGGTTCTGACTCATGCCTATTTCCTGGGCTTGCCTGCTTCCTGGGCTCCAGCACAGGGAGCTGAGCCTCTGCGGGGCAGCTCTTCTAGATGGGACGCTGGATGGGCTCCTTGGACGGCTGCCTGTGAGCCACTCCGGTTCCTCTGCTCCCGGCAAGTATTTTACCTGCCATCCAGGTTAGTACTCAAGTCTGATCTGACTCTGCTCCTTTCTTCTTTTCAGGACCTTAAAGAATTGGTTGAGAAGCTGGAAAAGAATGAGAGAAAGTTAAAAAAACAACTGAAGATTTACATGAAGAAAGCCCAAGACCTAGAAGGTAGAGTGTGTGTGAATGTTGTGAGGAGAGGTGCACCTGTCCACTGCTGCAGGGCTGAGCTGCTACCCTTCAGCACACTGTGCCAGCTCTCTGGCGGCCCTGCCTGCTCTAGCCGTGCAATGGAGGCACTCAAACCTCATGGGCTTACACAGTTGTAAGTTGTCAGAGTCCAGATGGAAAATGTTAATGAAGCGGGTTTGGGTGCTTACTCTGAGCCAAGGGTCTGTGCAGGAGAAGAGTTGGGGCACAGAGGGTGACCTGGTAGTTCCTGCCTTCAAAGGGTGTAGTTAGAGACAGTTCTTTCTGGGGTAAGACAAGAATAGTGTGTAGCATGTAGACCCCATCTCCAGGTCCCTCACCCCATGGCATGGAGGGTCAGGATTAAACATCCAGCCTGGAGTCCAGTTTAGAAAGTTATCTAAATCACCATTCCAAAGCACCAAGAATTGCTTCTACTCTGACCCCTGTTGCATATCTAAGCATGTCACTCTTTAAGCACATGCCACTCTGTGTGGAATGCTGTATGGCCCCTCATCCCCTAGATATCCCTCTCCTCCCACCTTTGGCTCAAGAGCCACCATCCCAGGGCTCCTTGTCCTACCCTGTCCCGACACCACAACCTGTTAGCACAATCCTGGTCACAGGTGTTCCTTTGTTTAATTGCCTGCTTACGTCCACCTGCTGCTGTAGACCAGGGGCTCTAGGAGGCCAAGGATGTCCAGGCACGTGGTCACATGTAGACAGGTGTGGTCTCTTCCCAACTGATCTCTCCCCATTCCCACCCATGGAGCCCCTCCATATTTGGCTTTTTCATTTTCTGTTTGTTCTCATTCTCTGAGCTTCTTGGCTTCCAGTTTCTCCCTTTTCCTTAGTTCTGAAAGCCTATCATTTTCCTCCTGTGTCTGCCCCTCCTTCTCCTATAACCAGTCCTTGTCCCTGTCCCCAGATGACTGAGTAGCTTCCCAGGCCCTGCCTGCGGCCACAGCCCTGTCTGTCCTCCATCCCCTCCCTATGGCCTACAAAGTAAAACCCCAGCTCTCCTTTGGTGCTCCTCTCCCCTGCACCCACGCACAGAGCCTCCCCGTTTCTCTGGCACTCATCCAGGAGCTTGTGTGAAGTGGGATCTGGTAGACTGATGGTCCAGCCCCATTCTGCCTAGTAGTTGAGAGTCACACACATCCTGTATCCCACCTGCTCCCTTGAGCTTCGGCTGTCATCAGCACCCATGGTGCACACACCTGGCCTGGCATCTAGCCAAGCTGCACTGTATCTGCTCCAGTGCTTAGAATAGAATAGTGCCCTATGTGCAGCAGACATCCAGGTGTGCCTGGAGGTAAATCTGTGGATGTCTCCCGCCTTTCCCTCTCAAGCTAAAGGAAGGCTTGAGTGAGGGTTGACCACACCTTTATAACCTTCATATGTATCACCAAAGCTCCTCCTGAATAATTACCTCTGTAGTTGCATGGACTGCCCTTAGCAGGTTCCCAAACCTTTGGGTGCCAGTGACAGTGTCCTTCTGCATCCTGGCCACCGTTAGTCTTCCCTGCCTGTAGCCACAGGTAGTGTCCTGTCTTGGACTCCTGCAGTTGCACTATGGCTGTGTCCTGATGCCTGCTGTCCAGCCATGCAAGGGAGTGAGCAGAGCAGGCCTGGCCAGGGCTACAACAGCCTCCCAGAAAGATGGCACCCCCTTTCCTTATACCTTGCTGGGGAAAAAGAAGCAGCTGCCAATGGAATGGGTTGAACATCCTGCTCCTTCATACCCTTCATGAGTTTTCTCTGCTCCAAAACCTATCCATTGCCATTTCAAGGGTTTTCCCTCCCCTTGTCTGGAGTGGACATAGAATCAAGTGCTGGATCTTAAGGCCACATCTGAAGTGTGGTACAGGCTGCTGTGGCAGACCACATGGAGTGTGGGAGCTCCAGGACCCAGAGCACTGATCCCCAGATCCAGTTTCCAGCCTCTGCCCACCAGTCCTAGACCTCCCCATAACCTGCCACTGGATGTCCTTGTCTTAGTCATTTTCTTGTCACTGTGACACAATACTGACACCCATTACTTAAAGCAAGAAAGATTCTGGCTCAGTTTGTTGAGGTTTCAGTCTATAGTTGGCTCGCTCCAAGGCAGGCAGCATGGCAGCATGGGGCATGGCAGAGGAGGCTTGCTCATCACCAGGCCCTCGGGAAGCACAGAGAGGACCAGGAAGGAGACGGACCCTTCCACCATGCTATGCTCCCAGTGACCCACTTCCTCTGACCAGGCTTTACCTCCCAAATCACAATTAGCTTTGAACTCGGCCGTGAACCATCTGATGAGTATCACAGCCCCGGGTTCTAATCACATCCCCAAAAGCCCCACCCAGGAGTACATGAGGCTTTAGAGCAACACAGAGATATAAACTGTAACAGTCCTCATTTATGTTTCCTCTCTTCTCTGTCCCATTCAGCTGCCCAGGCGTTGGCCCAGAGTGACAGGAGGCACCATGAGCTCACCAGGCAGGTCACAGTCCAGCGGAAAGAGAAAGACTTCCAGGGCATGCTGGAGTACCACAAGGAGGATGAGGCCGCCCTCATCAGGAACCTGGTGACAGGTCAGGACCCACCGGGGCACACCACACACCAGCCCTCACACTACCTGCCCACTCCCATTTCTGTGTACAACACAGCCCTCCTCAACCCCAGCCGTCACCCAGCCCTGCCCACTCCTCGCCCTCAGACCCACCGTTCCAGCTGCCCCTAACAACCCACTTTTCCAGGTAAAAAAATTCTACCCGAATGGGAGCCTCCTATAAACTCAGGAAAGAGAAGCATCTCTTCTGCCAGGGTGGGTGAGGGTGGGGGATGTACCGGCGTGGATTCGCTGCCTCTCACTTCTCCCCAGTGGCAGGCGCGGTCCCCTTTCCTCGGCGAAGCCCCGTATGCGTGACAGAGTTTTGGCAGTCGGCTCAGGTTTACGGGGTGCATCCTGCTGTGAAGGGCTTTGCCAACCGCTTTGGCCTCCTCCCCTTGCCTTTATCCTCACAACAGCCTTTTCAGTAGATACTGCGCTACTCTCATTTTTTGAATAAAACCAAGGCCATTCTAGTAACTTGTCTAGGTCACACAACAGGTCCACAGTGGATCAAAGACTGAGATTCATACTGTTTGTGCAGAATTTTACCTTCCCAAACACTGTGTGATGCGGCACATATGGGGATGGGTCTGGGGTTAGCCTGTTTGCAGGCTTGGCCCTTTCTTCCTGGCCGTGTAGCTGAGGACCAGTGTTCTCGAGTAAGCACCAATAGAACAGAATTATGAAAATCAAGGTTAATAATATGTTGCTCACAGCATGACCAGCAGCATCAACACCCTCTCAGAAAATGCTAGAACTGCACATTTTCAGGTTCTGCTGTAGACTTCCTGAATCAGAATGCATATAGCAAGAAGCCAGGTAGTTCACCTGCTCGCTGAAGTCTGACGAGCAAAGTTGATGCATGCAGAGGGTGCAGAGGGCAAGACAAACATTGTAAGTTTGAAGGAATTCAGTGCAGGCTACTGAGGTCCCACTCTGTAGAGCACCTGTCCCTAGGTCGGGATCCTACTGGCCCATCACAGAAGTTCATCGAGGTGGCCAATACTGTCCCTGCATTCACCTGCAGTTTCTTATCAGGCATGTGACAGTGCCAGGGCTGACCTGCCTGGCCCTGATCTGCTCTCCAGAGTTACCAGGCAGCTCTTGGAGCTGCTGTGCAGAATCTCCCAACCCAGCTTGGTCCTCGGCACTGAAAGACCTGCTACCTCAGCTGCCAGGAAAGGAGAGCTGTCCCTGTTAACCTTCTGCCTCTCAGGGTTACTCTTCCTGGGTAATGAATGAGTGAAGTCTGCATTGTATTTGTAGGTTGCGCACATTTGTGCCTGGATAATTCCGTATGGCTGGGAGAGGGTGCGGCCCTCTGGGCTGGCATACACAGCTCTTTGGAGCTGCTTTCCTCACTGACCTCAGCATGCTTTGCCAGTTACATCAACCCCTCCCCCTTTGGTCCCATGCCCCATATGCCTTCCACAGGCCACCGTCCTGCTCTGTGCCCAGCCTAGTCCAGCAGCTTCCTGCACATCCAAGAGGAAGAACCCTTAGTGGTCTTATCCTCTGCACCCCAAGGACTAGCTCCCTTCTCTGTAGTGCCCAGTTGTCCCCATCTGTAGATTAGCATAGTGGGACAGACTTTGCCTACCACATCACATGATGTATAACAGTGGTGAAAGTGCTGGACAGAAACTGCAAAGCCTCCTTACAATGAGGAATTCAAAGAAATAGCAGCTTTTGCTGGTTAGTGAAGTTCAAGTAGGAGACAAACATTACAAGTTTAAAGGAATTCAGTGCAGGCTGCTGCTGTCCCATTCCTTAGAGCACTGTGCCTAAGCCTGGAGGATGGGAAGAATGAGGAGCGACTTCCCTCTAGAATGGACTTTTTTCCAGTTGCTTACTTTGGATGTTTTTAGTAGCCCCGGAGGGAGCCAACAAACCAGGCTTAAAGCAGGCTTAAATGTTCACTTACAGCTGAACATTTTGCTATTTTATCAATGTTAATTTGCCTTATCCATGATTAAATGTGACAGAAGTTCACCTGAAACTTCTTTAAACAGGCTGTACTTTTTACTTAGGAACAAACCTTTATACGCTAGTGAATGAAGCTCAAAGGTCACAGCACCAGGGTTAACTAAATAAGACTGACTATTTAACTTTAATAAGTTAAATAAATAAATGCCAAGCTGGTGGCTTCTTGCTGCTGTCATTGCTAAAGTGACTCCAGGCAAGATCACCTTCTGCTTAGTTACCCAAGAAAAGCACCCAGTCATCTGCCCCCAGAGGACCCCATCCAAAGATGGACCACCTCTTAGAAACTAAGCACTAGCATGTTGGAGGAGAGAAGGGAGTAGAGTATGGTCTCTTCTCCAAAGATGGTAAGATCTAGCTGGGAAACCCAATAAAGGCTGTTTAGTCATCGTAAGAAGTTAGGGGTTGGAAATCTAGACCTAAAACATTTTTTCCTGGGTAAATGCTATATCAGCAGTCTAACTGCTAAAGGCCAGTGTGCACGCATTTGTTGAATTTACAAAATGCCTAAGTGTTAGACCATGTACCCAAAGTATTAAGGCCTGTAGTTATCATTTAACTAGAAGGGTGCATTTGAAAGGATGATGTAACCAAGTAGCAACTGGAGATACGGCGGCACAGCCCACCCAACCCAGATCAGCCCTAGCAGAAATCCTGAGGATGTTGCCTACCTGCTTGTGTAGACTGTGGGTGGCTTCCCCTCATTGCACTCCAAGGCTTGAGGGGCTTGTGGGGCTTGGCTTGGGCATGTAATGAGAGGGAAGGCTGAGGGCTGGGATGCAGTGGGAGCCCCAGTGAGATTTCTAGGCCCTGTTCTCACCTGTCCTCTTACCCTTGCACGAGGCCTTTCCTCTCACTTCTCTGAGCTCCTGCCACCACTTACTGCTTTAAGCCTGGTTTGTTGGCTCCCTCTGCATGCTACGGATTAGAATATAGTCTGACAGTTTTTCCCTGGCCCTCCAGAGGCTTTAGGAAACGGTAGGAAACGGCCTAAGAGTTGAGTATGAGTGCACAGGTCATGGAGAGAGTCACAAGGCCCTCACATTCCTACCTAAGAAGAGGTGGGCAGAGGGATGCAGAAAAGAGAACCTGGAAGAAGTGACAGGCTGGGGAAGTGCAGCAAAGAGTCAGAGTGGCAGTGGCCTGCTGAGTGAGCTTGGCTGTGAGACATCAGGGCTAGTGCTATCAGGCAATTCAGTCCCAAAGTGATACATAGGACAGAGGTTGCTCCCAGTCCTTGGCAGACTGGTTCTGTCTTTGGAAACACCCGCTTTGCAAATTCTCCTGGGGCCAACCTGTGTACTCTGTCTGTTGGAGGACAACTGTGTTCATAGTAGGAAGTGGATATGCCAAGAATTAAAAATTCAGAACTCAGCAGTAAAGAAGCCAGTTGCTGTCCATACCGTACCTCTGGCCACAGAGACCTTGGCAGAGGACCAGCACGTCTCTGTGTAACTTGTGGACCTTTTTCCTACTTGTTGTAAGGATAAGGGTGTAGGAGCCTGTTTTAATATTGTAGTGCAAACTACTAGGAACTTTTGCTTTGCTTTGTTTTTGAGACAGGGTCTCACTCTGTAGCCCAGGCTGGCCTCAAACTTGAGATGATCCTCCTGCCTCAACCTCCCAAGTGCTGGGACTGGGCATGTACCACCACACCCAGTTAACTGTGGTTTTTTTACTGGTGTCTGAAACTATTGGTAGTTGAAGTCAGAAAGAATTTGCATATTCTGGTCACTTTCCTTTCCTCCTGACCTAGGTGAGCTGCAAGGAATTAGTGTAAGCAATTCCATTTGAAGTGAGGACTCTGACTGTGGGTGTATAGTCAATTTCTGTCTGGGATGACAGATCCCGAGAACGAGGTGCGGTGGATGAAAAGAAAAACAAGAGAGACACAGTTATGGGATCAGGGGGCTGCAGCCTCTAGGAGTGAAGCCTCAGTTAACATTTTCTTTAGCCTTTTATTGGGTTACAAACAAAAAGCAGCAACAGGGGAAATGGGAGGAATCACTAACAGGATTAGCAAGGACAGTATAGCATAATTATCACAGGAACTAGACTTGGACTTAGTTAGCCATCATGTTATCATTCCTTCGGACAAATCTCAGCAAAGCATCTAGGGCTGTCCCAGCAGCTTTCCACAGGGACACATGTCCTGCTCTCATTTCATTTTACACTAATGCCTTTGCTAGACTTCCTCCAAAATCACATGACTTGATCAGCCTCAAAGTCCCAAATAGTCCCAAATACACTGAAAGGTAAACTATAGAATGTCTTTGAAAGGCATTACAGCTTTAAGCCTGATTTGTTGGCTCCCTCCGCATGCTACGGATTAGAATGGAGTCTGACAGTTTTTCCCTGAAAGCAGCAGTTTTAGAATGGAGTCTGACAGTATTGAAAGGTACTATATTGAAAGGTAAATTGTAGAATGTCCTTCTCCATATCTGACAGTCAGAGTGACCCCATAGATCTCACGCTTGCTGTCACTGTTGTAGACCTGAAGCCCCAGATGTTGTCTGGCACAGTGCCCTGTCTCCCTGCATACATCCTTTACATGTGCATCAGACACGCGGATTATACCAATGATGACCTCAAGGTGCACTCCTTGCTGACCTCCACCATCAATGGCATTAAGAAGGTTCTGAAGGTAAGAGGCCTTTGGGGAAGGCTGGGGTTCGCAGTCGACTGGAGGAAGGAGGCATCTCTCTGCTGCTCCCTTTGTCTGGGCTTTGCAGAGGCAAGTTCTCTGAAGCCTCCAACTGTGGTAACAGTGATGCCAGCAGTTCCCAGAGGAGGGTGCTCAGGCTTAGAAATGGCAGGAAGCCCAGAACTCCAGTGTAGACCTCAAGCCATCTCTGCTGGGCCTCCGGAGACACCCAGCACTGTACTTAGGGAAGCCTTGGCTGCCCGGTGCCACAGACACTGGGGAGATGTCCTGCTGTAGCCAGTGGGGAGTGGGCCTCACTCTGGACAGAGTTCAGGTCACATCCGGAACCAGGCACTCCTCTGTCTTTCCAAAGGGGCCAAGTACTTACTGCCCAGGGTGTGGCACAGGGAGAACTATTGACATGCATCATTTTGCGAGATGAGGCATCCTGGACCAGGACCCCACTGTCACAGGTGTTGAAGCAGCTCAGGAATGCTGCCTGAGACATGAGGCCCTTCAATGTTACCGACTAACCCACAAAGTCGAGGGCTGCCCACAGAAAGCTGGGCTGTGTGATGGAGAGGGGAGACTTTTAAGGGAGATTTGCCCTCAGGAAGGGGCATTCCGGCTCCAGGCAGACATGAGCAGTATTACTGCTCTCAGAGACTGCCTTCAGTTCTCCCCCCATCCTGCTGCTTCCAGATGCAAGCCATCCTTAAGAGCGCTGAGGCCAGACAACTTAGGGCCCACTAGCCCCTGATTCCCACTATGAGAGCACCAAGCTAGCCTTTACCTTCTGGCTTCACACTCTGGAAGCAGCATTGACTTCTCTGTTCCGGTCTCCATGTGCAATTTAACCCACTCACAGCACTAAAAATGTATTGTCCACATTCTAGTGACTCAAATTTGTGTCTCTGGCTTTGACCACTTTAACAACTTCCAGCTGGAGTCTTAGGCCAGTCCAGGGCGGCCCAGGTCTGACTGTAAGTGTCACTTCCTTAGGAAGCCTTTCTGTTATCCTGAACTGAATTAGTGCCCCACTCCCGCCCATGCCCCAACCTTTTTTATTGTTCACTCATACCACTCTTGGCCATTTAAAGAACAATGATGCTTGAAAGAATGAGCTCTATGGCACAGAAGCTGGATCATAACTGTATGGCTTGCTAAGCGGCCTTTGTCACCTAGTTAGGAGTTTGTTGCCATGTTCTATAGTTGAAACCATTGGACACATGCTTTCTACATCTGTGGAGCACCAAAATATTTCACTGCCCTGCTCCCTGGCATCCCTGCTTTGAAGAGCCAGTAGTTCAGAATCCAGGCCAGCCAGACCAAGGGATTAGACTAGTACCTGGGGCCGCTGGCTGAGCTTTGTCTGTGCCGCTTGGCTTCATGTTCTTCAGCTAAGGGAGTCAGCTTTTTCTTTATGTGTGTTCCTGAACATGCATCACTGATCAGGGGAACAGATGGGGTTCTAGGTACTGCTCCTTGAGTGGAGGAACAGGCATACAGCCTCTCAGCAAGAGGTCCTCTCTGACTGCAAGAGCCCTGCCAGTCAGCGCTGCTGGGGAGTGCTAGGTAATAGTGGGAGACATAAGAAGATGGGGACAGAGTGAGCCTCTCACCTGACAGGAACCACTTACTCATACCTGGGGATCTCCATTTCTTCTCACAGAAACATAATGATGACTTTGAGATGACAACGTTCTGGTTATCCAATACCTGCCGCCTCCTTCATTGTTTGAAGCAGTACAGTGGAGATGAGGTGAGTGCTAAGATGGCCTCCCAGAGGCATCCCTGCTCTGAGTCCCCTAAGATGATGATGTAAGGTCGTTGGAGCACCTTCCAGGACCTGAGACGGGGCATGCTTTGTCATCGCTGGTGACTGGAAGCCACAGGAGACCTAGTTCCAGGTGGCTCTGATCATTCCTAGAGTCCCTGAAAAACACCCTTAAGTAAGTAGAATTGAGTGGAAAATTAGTTTGCTTAATCCACCCATTGTCAGAGAGCCCCTGGGATTCTCCAGGGAAATCCTAATGTTCTTACACTTCTGGAGCCATCCTAAAAGAGCCCATGTCCGTGAATGCTGGAAGAAAGCTGAGTTGTTCAGTGTATCAGACTATATCCTAAGTCAACTGATTAGTTTGTCCTGTACAGGACAGGTAAAGATAGTCACAAGTAAAGAAGGCCGCCCCTAATCAGAACTACATCAGTGTAGACTGACGGTGAGGCCCAGCTTCCTGCTTCAAACCAGATTTGATTCCTTGTCCAGTGATTTCAAATTTGTCTTGAGGCAACTGATACCGTCATTTCATGTTCCTCTCTGGACCTTTGGGGCCCAGCTCTATCTAGAACAACTTCTCCTTGATTCTGGTCCCCAAAAGCCCCTCCCCTGTGCTCTGCATTCAGCCTGGTAACCTTGTAACAAATGTTGCACTTTCAGCCTAGTGTCTCCAATGAGAGCCTCCCTGGCTGCAGCCCTTCCCACTCCCAGATCCCTGCAGGTCTCTTCTACCTCCCTTTCTCTCCTTCTTTCCCCGTATCTCACTATCCACACTTCCCATGGTTAAGGCATAGTATAGGGCTGGGGATATAGCTCAGTGGAATAAGCGCCTGCCTAGCAAGCGCAGGGTCCTGAGTTCGATCCCCAGTACCGCCAAAAAAAATAAATAAATAAGATTAAGACAGAGTATAGATGAGAACCACACAACAATTTTTTTAAAATTTGTTCTGTCTGTTATGCCAGAATAAATTTTGATACTGTCCTCTATGAGACACTACGAGGAGATGCCAACCCAGTCAGTCTTACCTTCTTTGGATGGTGGCTTGATTTAACAGTTCCCTTGAAAATTAGATCCTCAGTTTGATCATCTGCTTTAGTTCTGAAAGGGATAGGTTAAGGTGGAAGAAGTGGTCTTCTGTTGTGTAACTGACACAAATTATTCTTACTGTAGGTGAAGAGTGACACTTTATGTCATTTCATTGAGATTTAGCATCTTATCCAATGTTAACATATAGTCTGTAAAATGTAGACAGTTGTTCCATGCACTGATGTTCTCAGACAAGACTTTCACCAGTGTGTGACCAGGTCTGGGAAATCTGATGAAAAAGAATGAAAGACTATCTTAGCAACCACAGTTACTCCCTCTTCCCCTTGCTTTTGTTGTGTTAAAAATTGCTTTACACCTTGGAATAGTGCAAGAGGCTACAATAGGGATAGTCACCTTTTTGAAAGCACTTATCTTCTTAGCCGCTGTTGGTCTCCCTGGACCTGAATAAAAAGGGCATTGGCCAATGAGTCCTTTCCTTATTCTCCTAACTTAACATGTTATTTCATCCACTTAACATAGAAAGTTAAGAGGACATAGTGCTATCCTATGAAATCAGTTCACTTCTGTTATTTTTGATACTCAGTGATAGAACCCATATAAAGTGTCTCATCATGCACACATGTAATCTGGCCCACAGTCATACTCATTTAAGGGCTCTGTCTGTGCTAACATTTTTGATAACCTGAATAGGGACCACCGAAAGTATAGATCTTCCTCTGACCTGGTACCAACTTACATTTTGGTACTTTAAGGAAACCACTTTACTTCAGGGATTTGGACTCCATGATTTAGGCCTTTTCAATTATACAGTTCTGACTTCTCTATCATATTGAGTGAGATTTTTACACTGCCTTTTAAGTTCAAGGGCTATCATCAAAGCTTTGAAAGCTGATAAGATTTTGTAGAACATCTTATAAGTAGGGAGTACCTGGGGATTACTAATGTGACTTTTCTTACTTTTCTTATCACTGAGAGACAATACCTGACACCTGCAAGGTAAAGGACAAGAGGTTTTTATTTTTTGGCTCACAGTCTAAAGGTTTCAGTTCATAGGCACCTGGCTCCAAGGCAAGGCAGCATAGCAGAGGAGACACAGCTCAGGCATGCTAGTGGGAAGCAGAGAGAGATCAAGGGAGGAGGGAAGGAGATAGACCCTTTCAGGCCACACCTCCAGTGACCCCCCTCCTTTAACCAGGCTTTCCCCCCCCTCATCACCTTTAGCTATCAACTCATCCATGGACTGACTCACTGATAAGTATCATGTCCCCATGATCCAGTCACCTCCCCAAAGCCCCACTTATGAGTGCATGAAACTTTAAGGAGGACATCTAGGTATAAACCATAACACGAATAGAGCCTCTGAAGTTGTTCTGAGCCCCGGAGATCATAGAATCTCAGAGATGCAAACCTCTCCTCTGCAGGGCTTCATGACCCAAAACACTGCGAAGCAGAATGAACACTGTCTTAAGAACTTTGACCTCACTGAATACCGCCAGGTGCTGAGTGACCTTTCCATTCAGATCTACCAGCAGCTCATTAAAATCGCTGAGGGTTTGCTGCAACCTATGATAGGTAAGTGGGCACAGATTTCTAGCACTTGTCCTGGGACATAGGAGAAGAGGTGGCTGTGGTAGGCTCTCCTGCCTCTGGGAACTAAATACATTTTGCCTGGCCTCCACAAAGCTAATGCTTTCTCAGTGAAGGCGTAAGTAGGTATTTTCACCATACCTAAATGAACTGTGAAACTTTCAAAACCACCCCATAGAAAATACATTATGGAAACATTGTGATATGATTTTCCCTTTATCTCTTTCTCTATAGTATATGTTGTTTCCCAAAGCAAATAATTTCAGCAAGTAATAAACTCTCAAAAAGTAAAAAAAATCCACATATAGTTAAAAAAATGTAATCCTCTCATCCATTATGTGCTAAGTTCTGAAGAAAAGAAAGCATGTGGGTTCATGTGAGAGAACACAGCAGTAAACACTCAGGCAATAACATTTACTGAACACGTACTTTGTTCAAAGCAGGAAGTCCACTTGGGCACTTCCTGAAATCAGAATGGAAAATCAAGGCACTTACATGGTCAGTTAAAGGTGGCATATATGCACACCACTCACTGTGCCCTCTGAAGGCTGGGGAGGGAACTGAACCTCAACTTGTGTGTAATGCCCTCTCCTCATTCTTACAGCACAAGTTGGTTATGGGTGAATTGGCCCCTAAGTAGGGCCAATCCAGAAGGGTATCTCTTGGGAGGAGGTCATTCCAAATCCTCCTGCCTCTCTGGCAGTCTCTTCTAAGGCACCACACAGTGAAACTGGCATCAAGCTGAAGATACTTCAGAACTCACAATAATGTAAGGGTTGGTAACACCAATTCTGGAGTCAGATCTAGTTTCAGGTCCTGGCCCTGCCACTTCCTAGCAGCATGACTATCGGCAAATTACTTTATACCTCAATTCGCTCATCAGTAAGATAGATAGTACATCACAGGAACGCTGGATTATTAAAAGAAATACTACATATAAAATATCTGGCACACAGTTAAATGCTACTCAGTAAGTAAGTTGGACTCACTAAGCTAATATTGACATAGTGGCAGGGCAGTTACTACATACAAATTGCTCAGCTCTCAAACTACTCAGCAGACAGCACAGAATCAAACTTGTACATGTGCATTATCTTTGTTCCATCACCAATAAATTTAAGTGAAAATATAGTCCATAACTATTCATATAGAGTCCAACACATTGGAAATTTTTGGCCAAATGTGGTAAATTTCTGAGGGTGTCAACATTGTACGCCTCTGCAATGTATCATTGCTAAAGCCCTAAGTGCTTTCTGATCTGAGTGGCCAATGGCAGAGCTTGCTTGAGGGGAACTGTGCTTTTCTTTCAGTTTCTGCCATGCTGGAAAATGAAAGCATTCAGGGTCTGTCTGGTGTGAAGCCAACGGGCTACCGGAAGCGTTCCTCCAGTATGATAGATGGGGATAACTCATACTGCCTGGAGGCGATCATCCACCAGATGAATTCCTTTCATGCGGTAATGTGTGACCAGGGCCTGGATCCTGAGATCATCCTGCAGGTGTTCAAACAGCTCTTCTACATGATCAACGCAGTGACGCTCAACAACCTCCTCCTGCGGAAGGACGTCTGCTCTTGGAGCACAGGGATGCAACTCAGGTGACTAGTGCCTCACTCCAACACACGCAGAGTGGGCTGACTCTAGCTGGGGATCAGAACACAAGGCACTTGTCTCTAGAAGGCAAATCTGAGTCTAACTTTGTCCTTGTCACAGAATGTGACTCAAATCTCCATGTCTTTTTTTATTGGTTGGTAACATTCATCAAAGCTGAGATGATAACTTAGGAAACAAATCAAAGGTTGAAGAAGATTACATGCTCTAGAAACTAGATCAGTGTGGCTAGGTCAGAGGGAAATCGATGAGTTAAGAGGCACGAAGGCTCACATAGAAGTATAAATGTTTGTGGTATTATATGCAACTTTTTAAATTAAGTATATTTAATGCCTCCCCCAAATTAACTTATATAGACACATCAGGAATTTAATCTTTGTTTAATTGTAAAGAGCCATTCATTTATTCATTCTTTATTCATCAAATAGTTAACCAAGTGCCAAGCACTTCTGAAGTTTCTTAAAGTGAAGAGAATGATGACAGGAGTTGCAATGGGCCTGCGAAACACAGCCAATAAGTTACTTTTTACCTGTGTCCTTGTGCTAATAAATTACTTTAACCCATGGCTAAGGTACAACATAAGCCAACTTGAAGAGTGGCTTCGAGGAAGAAACCTTCACCAGAGTGGAGCAGTTCAGACCATGGAACCTCTGATCCAGGCAGCCCAACTCCTGCAGTTGAAGAAGAAAACTCGTGAGGATGCAGAGGCCATCTGCTCTCTGTGTACCTCCCTCAGCACCCAGCAGGTATGATTATCCTAGGCCTCTGGCAGCCCTGGTCCTTGCGATAAGCCCCACTTCTGTTCCAATCTGTTCCTCCCGGTGGTTCTTCTTAGTGTTCTCTCCTGGCCTGTGTGTGCCCTGCAGACACACTTCTGCAGTTAGCATTGATGGGTTGCTCCTGATGAAGCAGAGGCTGCCCTGCTCTGTGAGCTGTTTCCCATAATTGTCATATCTTCCTTCCTCACTTGGAAGAGAAAGTAGCAAAGCCATAATACATCAAGCAACAGTAACAACTTTTTAAAACAGTGAATTCTACATTGTTTCTTACCTAGAAGTTTTTTTTTTTTAATTTTGAAATAGACAGCATTGGGCATTTGCTTTTTTATAATTATTTGCTTTCTTTAGTGTTATAATTTCAATATGGTCATAGTTTCACTGATGCCTCATTGTTTTATAATAAATCATTGAGAGATATCTAAGTATTTATATTACTACTTGTTTGCAGATGTATTACCATTGTTGAAGTATATATAAAATTCACAGGCAGATAGACCTTGTCCTTCATTGTGCACCTATTTGGAAATGAGCCATGAAGAACAGTACAAGGAAACCAGATTTCCAAACTAAGGGCATCTTCTTCCCAGCCAGTACCTAGAAACAGCCAGCTCCAAACTCAGTACAGTGATTAGTTGCTAAGTCCTCCAATAACTACTGAAAGATGTATTATCAAAGCCTTAATAAAACCACTTCCTCCTGTAAATGTATTGAAAGTTCTTCCAACTTTTCCTCACTTTAAATATATATTTACTTTCATGAGTTTATTTCTGAAATGCAGCTGGCTTTGCACTGGGGCAGGCTACTTCCATCAAACAATTAGTAGGTAGAAAAAAGATTATCTCCATTTCAAATAAAATCTCATGTGTAAGAGAATTTTTAATGGGGAGAAGACGGTGTAAGGGTAGTTAGGTGTTGTTAAATAAGACCTTTCTCACCTGATGTAAGAACCCCAATTCTTTTCGGAAGAAACTCTTCAATTATTTGTAGATAAGTGGTTGAGGATTTCAGGTAATAGTTTTCTAAACTCTTCATTACTTACAAGTCACCAAGCACAGGGGAAGGGACAGGCAGACACAAATGTAGTGGAGAAGCTTAGACCTACCAGGTACAGCCATGGATGAGATTCCTAGTGGCAGTCTGTTTCATCTACTTTGTAGGTCCTGTCTATAGGGGATTGTACTCTTTGTACCGATGTTATATAAACTCTTAAAGTTAAAAGGTTGACTTCTCATTTAGCTCTGGGCTAAATGTTGTTTTCATTCCAACAGATTGTCAAAATTTTAAACCTTTATACTCCCCTGAATGAATTTGAAGAACGAGTAACAGTGTCATTTATACGAACAATCCAGGTGAGTTTTAAAATATGAATCAATTTTTATAAGAGTCCTAACCTAAAACTTCAAAGAAACTTGAAAATTTAGGTTTTAACCTTTTCTTTATGCATAAAATACTGGTTCCATTATGTGCTATAAAGCCTTATACTCCTAGGCCTTCTACTTAAATAAACATGACCCCTGTCACCCATGAATAACATATGACTGTAGACAGATACGTCAGAACTTCTATACCTCTGCCTGTCAAATTATAGACATAGTCTAAAGAGTATTTTATTGCCAACATGTTACTAAACAAAGGCACCAAAAGGAATTTAAAAAGCAAAAGTATCAACTTTGCCTATAAGAAATGTTCTTTAAGAAAACAATTTGAACTCTTAAATCTTGCCTTTAAGACTTACGATTCTTGCCCTTAGGAATATGCTTGGAAGAAAACACATTAGGCTAATGAGTATTTAAGCCTGCCTTAAGATGAAAATTTTCACTTAAAGATAAGCTTACTCAACCTGAGCCCCAGGTAACTTGACCTGGGTGCCCAGCCTTTGTGTGCCACAAAGGCTAACAGCATCGAGTGGTAACTCAGAGCATAGCATGTTACAGTGACACAGTGGGAACGCTTTCCAGAGAGATGGTAACTAGTAAACTAATGCCAGCATGAAACAAGGATAAGAAGACTCGAGAAAGGGAACAAAAGAGGATCTGATCAAAGACACTGAAGAACCTTAAGAAAACCTAGGCTTTTGTATAAGAAGCGGTTCCTTTGAAATACTTGGGACTTTATTCAGGACCCCGTACTGTACTTCAGTATAGAGATTCTGGATGTAGAAAGGGTCCCTGGACCTGAAAAGAGCTTCGCTGAAGAACATGGGGCTTTAACCTTTGTGTCTAGGTAGAGAACAGAAGACAAAGTTGAAGGGATGGGTGGTAAGTCAGACTGAAGGTTGGTTATTCTCTTAAGGATAATGGGGAAATGCCAGGAGTTAAGAGGCATCCCGCTGGAAGAAGTGGGCAGAGAGTCCCCACACAGGCATCTCATGGGACACAGGAAGGTGCTGATTGAAAGGACCCAGTTAGGAAACAAACAGAGGCAGCCGGTGAAAGGGGAGGACAAGCTGGATAACAGAGTAGTCACTGATACGGGGCCCTGAGCACAGAACTTATGTTTATGAAAGGCTGATAAATGACCCAAGCTTGCAAAAATACAAATTTAGAAAGTCTTACTCTTTATTGAATATCTGAAACATGTCAAAGGGAGAACCATAACATTATAAACAGCACAGTTTTCAAGAGAATTCAGGTCTAAGAGTACATGCCAAGTCAGACTGCAGGTTTAACAAAGTAAGGACAAAGGAAAAATGTCATGGAGAGTTAAAGGTGAAAATATGTACAGTCAGATCCTAAGTCTTCTTTAGATATTAATCTTAGTGTCTGGCAGGTTTTTTTCCAGCTGTTTTTGTTTTCCCCATACAGGGTTCAGAGGAAGTGGCGAACAATCCCACTCTCTTACACCTTAACACATGTACCAAAAATTCTCTTGTTAAAGCAGACCAGTATGTGCAATATATACTGACCTTTAAACATGTAGATTTGAATGTGTCAAAATATCACATGGAACAGTGTTTCATAAATATGTACAATTTTTGTGTGCCAGCTAAAAAGTGAAATAATTTCTTTCAGTACTAGGGATTGAATGCAGGGCCTTCATACTGAACTACATCCCTGCTTCTTTTTATTCTATATTTTGAGACAGAGTCTTTCTAAGTTGCCCAGGTAGAATTCAGACTTGTGATCCTCCTGCTTCAGTGTGCTTCAGCACTGACATTATAGGTGTGCACCACTATACATGGCATCTTTTCCTGTTACACTGTTGTCCAAAACTTTTACAATTTTTTCAAGCCCTTTAGATAGTAGATTCTAGAGATACATCAAATATAAAGAAGTGAAAGGAGCTTAAGGACTATCAGGATGATTTTTTTTTCCAGTGTCTCCCACTACTTTACATTGTTTTATACACTCCCATACATTGTGTGACATATTTATATAGCAAACATAGTGAAGCTCAGAGTGAGCTAAGTGTGAGCAATCACCAATCACGGAGTGGTTCTTCTGTGAGGTCGCTCCATTTGGTAGCCTCATTTGGTGAGGTGTGTTGGTTATTCCTCTCTAAATATCCTTATGTCTTCTAAACTTTGCTCCTTATTATTTCAAATTATTTTCTAAAACTATTAAAAGTATTTTAAAATGTAGCCCATCTTTTAAGAGCATAAATATGAGTATTTTGTGATCAGTACCTGAGAATGTAAAGACAACTTCCCACTCATTACCCAGGTACCTTAAGAAAACCTGGACAGTTTGAGGCTCTGCTGTATTATAAAACCACTCATAATCCTATGTTCAACCTGATTTCCTTCTGTAAGCCTGTTTCCCAGCACTTTTCAAATGCTACCATGTATTTACTGACCACAGCTCCTATTTCAAGCCTTAAGAAAAATAGAGTTGGTCTGAGTGTAACAACTGACTCCTACAGGAGGTGAGCAGATTAATATCTCTTGGTCGTCTCATCTCTAAAACAGGGAAATGAAACCTATAAAAAATTATATAGCCTGTGACAGTTAAGCTTGATTGTTAATTTGATTGAATTAAGAGTGGCCCAGAGAGGTGGTTGGATTGTGAGAACGCTTTTAATTAACTGATAATTTCATAGCTAAATGGGCTTTTTAGGAGGTGACCCTAGTTGGAAGAAGTAGGTTACTGCGGGTGTACATTGAAGGATATGACTTCTTGGGCTGTCTCATCCTCCTCTGCCTCCTGGCTGCTGTGAAGTGAGCAGCTATTATCTGCGGTGATGTTTCTGCCTTCCTGACCTGAAACAATAGAGCTAGCCAGCCACTGCGATGCCTCTGAGACCATGAGCCAAAAAAGTCTTTTCTGGTTTGGTCACAGTGACAGAAAGTTGACTAATCCAAAAAGCTGGTACCAGGAAAGTAGAGTTATTCACGTGACTCTGTGTGGCCATGAGGCTCAGAAGTCTTGGGAACTGGTTTGTAGGAAATCCTTGGAAAAGCTGGCCAGAAAAATGCTGGAATGCTATAGCAGAGCTTAATGGCCAGTTCTCCTGGGGGCTTAGAAGACCAGGATGGTGACAGGAGCATAAAGAGTAAAGACTACGTTCGTGGGGCACCAGGTGTGCATGAGAACTCTATTTGGAATTGGGCTAAGGGCACACATTTTACATTGTGGGAGAGAGTTCGTCTACTTTTTGTCTGTCCCTTAAAACTTTGGGTGAAGCTGAGTTTAAACATGACAGGCTAAGTGATCTGGGAGAGGAAATTTCAAGGCAGCATAACATTCAAGCAGTGGTGTTAATATTGCTGGCTGCTTTTAGCCAGATTTACAGTGAGAATCAGAAGCAAAAGACAGGCAAAATATTTGAAAAACTTTCCTTTTGTCTCCCAAAAAAGTATATTTAAAGTGGGAGGGTGTGGTTGAGAAGACTAGAAGAAAGCCAAAAGACTAAAACAAGCCAAATACTTTGCACCAGGACAAGAAGATGCCTTGAGGGCTTCTCAGAAATCACCAAGGCCCCACCCATCACAGGTTCAGGGATATAGAAGTATAAGCCTTTTACTTGAGAAGAGAGCCCCTGCGCCCTTTGCTCAGGCAGGGCATGCCTAGGAACGTTTTCTTCAGGGTGATTTCATTGTGCTCAGCTGTCTAGACACTCAGAAACTACAGCAGCGGCAGGCAAGGGGGCCTGGATGCTGCTTGAGCTGGTGACAGACATCAGTGTCCTGCACATGATGCTGGTTTAGCAAGCATGCCAAGCGAAGAATTGTGGGGTCAGGGAATATTCCACTGAGATTTCAAAGGAGGACTTGGGAAATCAGGCAGTGTTTCAGAGGTTTAGAATCCCTGCAGGCAGCAGTATTTGATAGACTTAGAATCCCTGCTGAGAAGGCAGTGCATGAAGCTGTGACAGTGAAGCTGAAGCTGCATTGGAGAACCCAGAGAGTGGAAGGGGACAAGAATGTGGAATATCTGCTGCAGGAGGTTAGAGGAATGAACAGAGCCAGCCCAAGAGAGTGACCGTGTGAGCTGCAACTATCAAAGCCAGAGCTTCAGGGCCACCCAAACTCTTCTTAGGGTTCACATCATGCTATCACAGACCCCAACTGACTAATGACTAAGCTTGAAAATGTTTTTGTTGGTAGCAAAGTAGTGTGTTGTCCCAAAGAGGAAACCATTTGTCCTATGCTAGTATGGGATGACCTGTGTTTTTGTGAAATCAAGGTATATTGATTTTATTCTTGGTAATACGTGAACGGTTCGATGACTTTTGCAAAAGCACAATTTCCACCTGCACAATTCAGACATTAATGGTCAATGTACAGGCAGAAAGAGCAAAGACACATACCACAAGGTTAATCATAACAAATGGAGCATTTATACCACATGCTGACAACTGTCTTCAGTGCTTTACACGTGCTAATTCTTTTGAGCCTTGCAGCCTCGGGAGAAGGGAAACCTTTCTCCATGCCATTTGTATTTGTGTTAGCTCTCTATTACTCTATCACTATTATTTTGGTTCACAGTTTCACATGATTTTAGTTCTGGTCATTAGCCCTGTTGCTTTGGACCTGTGGCTACACAGCACATTATGGCTTCGCCTCAGGGAGGTGAAATGAGAGAGACAAGGAGTCCTGGTGTCCCCTTCAAGGGCACGCCCCCAGTGGCCTAACTTTTTGCTATGCTCCAGCTCCTGTAAGTTCTACCACCTCCCAATAGCAAGCGTTAAAGGGTAAAAGCCATACCTTTGACAAACGGGCTTTTAGGAGACCTGTCAGATCCAAATTATAGCAGTGTTTTACCATTTTAGCCATTTCTACATGTACAATTCAGTGACATTGGGTATCAGCAATATTGTATAGCTATCACCACTATTGTTTTTCTTCATCCTGAACAGAAACTCTCTCCATTTGAGCAGTAATTTCCTATGTCTCCTTCCCCAGCACCTGATAACCTCTTTTCTGCTCTGTCTCTGTATTTGCCCATTCTAGGTGTTTAATGTAAATATAATTATATAATATTTATCACTTGGGGGCTGGCTCATTTTGTGTCTATTTTCTAGAGTCTTTGCCTGGCTTTAGCGTTCTAGTTTCAGAATGACTTAGGAAATAGTCTCTCCATTCAGTATTTTTGGAAGAATTTGAGAAATAGTGCTATTTTAAATGTTTAGGAGAAATTGCCCCTGAAGATATCTGATCTTATGCTTTTTGTTGTTTGTGGTTGATAGTAAATTACTAACTCAGTCTCTCTAGCCCGATTTTCTGTTTCTACTTGAGTCAGTTTTGATTGTTTTTTACTAGGATTTTGTCCATTTCATCTAGGTTATCCAATTTTGTTGGTGTAAAATTCTTAGAATTCTCTTTCTTTTTAATTTCTGTAAAATTGATAGTGGTGGCCTCACTGTTATTTCTAACTTTAGTAATTTAATTTCGGAATTTAGCCTCTTTATTTCCTGCTTTCTGCTTGCTTGGGGTTTTGTTTGCTCTTCCTTTTTTAGTTCCCTAAGGTAGTCAGATGGGTTATTGATTTGACATCTTTTTTAATGTAGGTGTGTAAAAGTTATAAAGTTATCTCAGTGTTACTTTCACCACATCCCATGAGTGTTTACTTTCACTCTGACTTATATAACTTCCCTTACCCTGTTCTGATTTCTTTGACCCATTAGCTTTTTAAGAACATATTAATTTCCAGGATGGATTTTCCAGTTTTCCTTTATTCCTTTCTAGTCTCATTTCATATCAACCAGAAAAGAATGTTTCTTGGATTTAAATCTTAAGTTTATTAAGGCTATTCTGTGTAAGCTATGGTCTGTCCTGGAAAATGTTCCATGGATGCTAAAAATGTGTATTCTGCTCTGGAGTAGATGGTTCTATGAATGTTTGTTAGGCCTAACTGATTTATAGTGTTGTTCATGGCCTGTTTATTTGAACCTTCTGTCTTGTTAATCTACCTATTAGTCATTTCTTGCATTGTTGAGACAAAATATCTGACAGCCAAAGTTAAAGGAGGAAAGACTTATTTCAGCTTACAGTTTATAGAAGTTTCAGTCCCTAGTTGGCTGCATCCTAGTCAGGGTGGTGTGGCAGAGGGGCACTGCAGAGGAGAAACAGTCCACGGCATCGTAGAGCAGGCAGAAGGCAGTGAGCAGCAGGCAGCAGTCTGCCTCTCCCTTTTATCCCTTCCAGTCATCACCTCTTTGGGTGTTGCTACCCACACCCAGGGTATGCCTTCCCACTACCCACACCCAAAACTATGCCAAATCAATCAGTGGATTAATTTACTAGTCATATACCCTTAATTCCAGCATCACACCCCCTAGATCCAGCTATCTCTGGAAAAGCCCTGTCTATGACCACATGAAGCTTTAAAGGGACATCTAGACACAAACCATAATACTACCCATTATTAAAAGTGGGAGATTGAAGTGTCCAGCTATTACTAGAGAACTGTTTCTCCTTCCAACTCTGCTGATTTTGCTTTATATATTTTGGAGCTCTTGCTAGGTGCATGTATGTTTCTTCTTCTTGATGAAGTGACCCTTTAATCAAAATGTCCTTTGTCTCTAGGAAATGACTTAATTTTATCTTTTTTTTTGTACTGGGGATTGAGGCCAGGGGCTTTACACTGAGCTATATTCCCAGTCATTATTAAATTGTCTATGCCAGGTTCAAACTTGCAATTCTCCTGCCTCAGTCTCCCAGAGTGCTAGGATTATAGGCATGCACCACCATGCCTAGCTTCATCTTCATTCTTGAAGATACACAATTAACTAGATACACAATTCCCAGCTGACAATAATTTTCCTTTTAGTATTTTATGCCATACCACTGCTTTCTAGCCTCCATGCTTCTAATGAAGAATCAGCTGTTCAATCTTTATGAAGGATCTCTTGTGACAAGTCACTTCTCTCTTGTTGCTATCAAGATTCCTTGTTATTGGTTATTGACAGTTTGACTATAATGTGTCTTATTTTGAATTTCTTTGAGTTTATCCTGCTTGGAATTAACTGAGCTTCTTGGATGTACAGAGACATGTATTTCATCAGATTTAAGACATATTCGGGCATCATTTAAATCAGTCTTTCTCTGTGTCTGTCTGTGTCTCTCTTTCTCAACTCCTGTGACCCTATGATGTATGTGTTGCTATGTTACTCCTTGGTTCCTCAGACACTGTTCATTTTTGCTCTTCTGTATTCTTTCTTCCTCTCAGGCTGGATCACTTCATTTGCCTTTTCTTCAATTTCACCAGTTCTTTTTTCTGCCTGCCTGATCCTTTCAGGTCTCCCAGTGAACTCCTTTAGTGAATGTATTATTTTGGTTGTATATTCCTAAAATATCTAGCTTCAAATAGGGGGAAAGGGAGAGAGGATCTATCCTTTAAGTATACCAGGCGACATTATCGGGAGTAGTCATTGCATCCCAAGAACTGTGCTAGGACCCAGCAGATGAACCAAAGTACACAATCCAGAATTTTTGGAAGGCAAGGTCCTATTGCCTTCCTTGGTACCAGCCAGCTACTCCAGGAACTGCACTTATACCCCCATAGCTTCCCTGGGGCTGAATGGGGGACAATAACAGTAGCTGGTTCACATACAGTGCTTTCTCAGCAAAGGTCAGCCTCTCCCTTCATCAAGCAGTCTCCTGGTTGTAATAAGTCTCTAAGCAAGAATTCGGAGATATAGAGAGCCCTTTCTGGTCCTCGTCACAGCCCAGGAAGTTTACATTTGTAATCCCATGAAAAGTTACTGGAATTCTAGCAAGTAAATTCCAATCTACCACTTCCAGTGCAACCCATGGCGAGAATAAAGATAACTAAGGCACATTTGTAGTTATGGGGAGCCAAGGGGCCCTAAATCCAGCCACAATGATGGCCATCTGGAACAAAGGCCTCAACCCAAGTCTGAACCCAGGTTTTATTCATTCATGAAGAAGGGAGTGGGGGGCTGGGGATATAGCTCAGTGGAATAAGCGCTTGCCTAGCAAGCGCAGGGTCCTGAGTTCGATCCCCACTACCGCCAAAGAAGAAGGGAGTGGCTTGAGTGAACCATGAGTGACTGAGAACCATGGGAAGTAGGTGAGTGCCATGAGCTGGGCTAGGTAGGAGGCCTGAAATCACCTCTGCAAATGCAGAGAGAAGGATATGCAGAAAGAGTAATCTGCATAACACAACTGAGACAGCATCTAATGTTTTGAGGTTGGTGCTTCAGCTCTGATGAGTAATCTTTGAAGCCCCAGGATGTCATAGCCTCTATCCCAAGACTCAATCCCAGCCAACAGCGTGGTGTATTGGCTCACACATCCTGCTTCATCCCAGCTCACTCAAGGGAGCAACAGGGATGCAGGGAAACACGCCTGCCATCTCCAAACATTACCATCAGCACCTTGGTTAGCCCGATATGCCTTGGTTAAAGACAACTGAAGGGATGAGGAAAAGTCCCAGCCAGCTCTGTACATATCAAAACATGGAAATAGGGTCAGGCTCAGCCAAAATGGAGGCAATTGCTCCTCTTTCAAGGAAAGTTGCCTAGATGTCCTCCACACTGAGACATTTGATAGCAATACTCTTTCCAACTTAATAGTTGCTTCAGTGGAAGGACTGCCCCTAGACTTCCTACTCTACCATTTATGAAATTTTAGTTTCCCATTCCAGTCTGCAGATGAGGAAACTAGGGCATAGAGATGTTCAGAATTTGCCGAGGGTGAGGCACGATGAGAGCTCAGGCTGTCTGCCTCCGTAACGTCTGACCTTAACCACTTCACTGCTGTGCCTCACTACATGGCCTGGCCCTGTCCTTTTTTTACCTTCTCCTTTATATAGAACAAAATTTTAAATAGTGCTAGAACTGGAAAGAATGTTTAATCATCTGATCTCTAAGCCTAAACCAGGGCTCCTCTCACCACTAAATACCTCAGGGATAGGATCCCCATGATTTCCTGGTCTTGAAAAGTCCTTCTAGATTATCTTAGAGGTCTCCCTATCCTGTATGCCAACTTGCGTTTGTGCACGAAATACTTATCTGGTGTTATTCTTCCTTATAGGCACAACTACAAGACCGGAATGACCCTCAGCAACTGCTGTTAGACTCCAAACACATGTTTCCTGTTTTGTTTCCATTTAATCCATCTTCTCTGACTATGGACTCAATCCACATTCCAGCATGTCTCAACCTGGAATTCCTCAATGAAGTCTGATGATGCACCTTTCCAGCATCAGCTCAATTTCCAATGAGCACAGCAAGGAAACATATGCAGTTGTGTGAATCTTAGGACCTGTTAAATCTGGTAAAAGTGGATCAAATAGAGATGGAGAGAGTGCTGAACTAAGAAGAATAAAACACATCTCTGTCATTAATTTTTGTATCTACTCTCAGAATAAAAACACTTGAAATATGGAAGTTTTTTTTTAAGATTTGATTTCAGTCTAAACAAATACACATCATAACCTACAGCCACCATAATGTTTGTGGTCACATAAAAGTGCCAGTTCTCTCAAATGGAAGCTGCCTACTTTTGATCTTTGTATATAACTGGAAAATGTCCAAATTAAAATAATATCAAAATAATGTGATATTAATTGCCCTGATAGGACTTTTAACAAATAATGGTACAAATAACCATAATGATAGATACTGACAGTTTCCTCAGATTGACAAATGATAAGCATAAATGAGCTTCTGAAAATCTCTTAAGAACAAAATCTAGGCTGAGGCCTTCTGAGAAGCTTTTCAAAGGTATATGTTAATGACTGGTCAATGAGACGTAGTGATATAGTTGACCTCCAGACCAAACGTTGTCAGTTTTGATTTCTGAAGGAAAATTCAAAGACAAACTCCATAATTGCACAAGTTCTTCTGCATAGTCTTAGATTTATGGAAGATTGATGCTAAAAATGTTATCCCAGATGTCCGGCGGTGGTAGTTTCAGGTAGTAGTCCATTCACTTACCAAGTCCAGCAAAACCTTGCGAAGAAAAAAGTATATATGCTAAATATGCAGAGAGAATAACTTGTTTTATTTAAAGATGTAAGACTAAACAAGTCAGAGTGAAAGCGGTTCATCTCTCAGTGCCGCTACCCGCTCATAGAGCATTATATAATGTACTACTAGTTCCGGACACCCAAGATATGTAAGACTTTGGTTTGAAAGTCTATTTGCTTAAAAAAAAAAAAAAAAAACCTTTAAAAATAATTTTAATGTGGTCATTAATTTATTCAAAGATCTGTGGGTTTTGTTGGGGTTTTCTTGTTGGGAGTTTTGTTTTTATTTTGTTTGGGGCTTTTTGGTTTCTGTTTTGAGAGAATAAAATGGCTTAGGCCAATTTTCCCTTCTAATATATCTTTACTATAAAAGATTTTTCAAAGATGATTTAGTATTAATATAATAGACCTAGATGTTTACTGGCTAGTCTTAGATTTTTTAAGGGCTTTTTGGACTGTTGAAAAGCAGTCATTCAATAGAAAGTCCCACATATTTTTCCCACCCATTTTTTACTATCTTTCCCATATTTAATAATAATATAGTGTTCCTATGACAGGAACAGATCGTTTGCAGATCGGTGAAGAACAGCCTCCATATTACATCAAGAAGATAGGGTTCTGCATACACTGGCAGTAGAATAACCCCACTACCACCTCCATTGCCCCCTTGTGCTCAGCCACCCAAGCTAGAAAGCTCCTGGAGACATGTGCCTCGACAGTAATGTCCTGTACCTGTACAGCTCCGTGTCCTTGGTCATTCTCCCACCTGCTGGAGTCAGAACGAGGCCCAGGTCCTGCTGACAGTCATGTCCAAATAAACTGTCATCAGATCATCTCTGTGTCCACATTAAAGATCCTGGCTTCTCCTGGGTGTCTCAGAGCACCACCTTCCCTTCTGTCTCAGTTACAGTTACACAGTTATTGATAATCCGTGACACATACCTTTCAGCTCACAAGCTGACTTTGGAAAGCCAGTTGAAATCAACTGAACTTGTGGCTACCTCTTCCCATTAAAGTTGTTTATGAGTTATGATTTGCTCTTTGATGCACTTTAGTTTGAAACTGAGTCTCTCAGGCAAAGATTGTCCTTAACTTTCAGGACAACCAAAAATGCCTTGTTATTGGAGAGATAAGCCGTTTTGACAAGCAGTAACTCCACAAATACAATGGCTTACATACATCATCATACCCCCATCCCTTCTCCATCTCTTTGCTACTCTGCTATCAAGGTTCATCACTAGGTGCCAAAGGCAATTAGAGTAAATGGTGCTGGGAGGGGGTGGTGGTTACTCTTCTACTTAGCCTAAGAAATGACATGTTTAGATTTCTTCAAGATATTTCACTGGAACTATATTTAATAGATGAGCAACAAAAAAATATAGTAATTCATTACATATTGCTTAAGTCTTCCCTATTTAACATAGAGGCTGAAGTATTTTTAGAGAATTTCAGTAATCTTTTGTTCGCATTTTTGTTCTTTGTCATGTTAAAGTCAGTTCAATCCATACACTTGGTTTTATGAAATCTGTAGTGACTTAATTTAAATAACATGAAGGTTTGAACTCTGCACTAGATAGATGTTAACATTTAAAAATCTAGTTGACACTTTTCTCACTATGTGCCTTTAGCAGTTACTGAGATAACTGATGTATCAATTGTTTCTCTGAAATAAGTTGCTATCAGCAGAATTTCAGTGCTCAGTGTAATATGGTAGATTTTTTATTTTTAACAGGCATTTTAAAGATTATTTAAGAATCAAATATTTATAGATCAATTTGTCTTAAGTATCATATGGGACCTGTTTACCTATAGTACATGTGAATTAGTTGTCACTGAAGCTTACAAGCATGCATGTTCCTGTGCCATGGGAGAGGCAGTTAGAGTGGTGGCACCTGTGGTGTACCTGGGAAGAAGATAAAACTGACAGGTAGGCTCTTTGTCCCTGCCCTCGTCTGTGGAGCATGTCAAGAGGAGTTGCTTTCCTTGATTTTTTCCCAATATAAATTCTAAGGCTTTTATAAAAAAAGAACTAGGAGCTTAGAAAATTTAGGGAAAAGTTCTACCATTAATTCATCAAATATTTACTTGTCTTAATAAATACATAAATGCCAAATAAATTAGAATCCACTTCCTTTGCATAAATTAAATTTTCAAATACTTGACCTAATTCTGAGGCAGCAAGAGCATCCTAAGTTGAAGCACTTATGTAATGGCCACATGATTAGTTACTAAAAGGTGACAGCATGGGGCAGGACGCTTTCATTTCTCCTCACAGAATATTTGCAGTCAGTTTCTAAAATTTGCTGCATGAGCCAAATAACCATAATCATAATTTAACTTTTGTATACATTTGTGCCATAATTACAGGATTTAGGAAGCATATAAAATTAGAACTAAATGACACTAGCAAACACAGGATGAAGTTTTTTTTTTTTTAAAGGCACTGCATACTAAAGATAGTTTTTCCTAAAAACAACAACAAAACTAGTTCTAATAGAATCAATGAGATGAAATTGTCACTAAAAGGACATTATAACGATAATCCAGATGTGTATATAATATTTTCCCTCAACTGATATTTAGATGAAGGGACTGCCTCTCAAAGGAGTTCACAACATATTCAGGGGTAAATTTTCCATTATAGAATAAATACTGCTGATACAAATATTTTTCCATTTTGGACAAATCTGTAAACTACATACACCTTTGTTTATAGAAAAATGCTTGTACTAGTCACTATAATATTCATCTGTGGATAAATATTTGTGGAAATAAATACTTTTGAATAAAGTGGTGTGCCAAATCTAAAAATTTAAAACTGCAGCTACACATTGACTACAAAGTATTTTTTATTTTAATACATGTTTGCAGGACAATAATGATTACACTCATTGTGGAGATGCTTTGAGAGACTTTGTTCTGGGGCCTATATGCAAACATGCATCATGATTGTTTACACTAGGACAACATTCAGGAGCTGGTTTGACACAAGGTAGGCCTGGGTGGTATCAAAACTGGCCTCGTGCTCCCAGCACATGATGGTCTAAAAGCTGGGGATGGGGTAGAACTGGCCCTATAAAAAGATTTATTGAGCAATTACTTTGAAGCTATAGAATTCAGGGTAGCATGAGTATAGGAAAAGACTAGCAGGTCAGCTAAACACTACATGCAGTCCAGAAGCAGATATATAACAATACATGGTGAAGCTGGTATTCAAACTCGGGAAATGTTCACAAGAGCTGTGAGCTGTGTGTCAGAAAAAATGACAAACGTTAAAAAATGGAGGGCCAGGTCCTGGTTACACTGCTTCAGCGCTTTAGGGAAGATCCCAACTTGTACATTAAAAAGCACTGCTTGGTACAGACGAGAGAGCGATTGCGGCGGGATGGACCCTCCCAGCTCCTGAACCTGATCAGCTCGGAAGCGGCTGTAACCAGGATTTGTTGGAGGCGGCGGAGCAGAGTAAACTCAGAGAATGCGCTCCTGGGGCAGATTGCGCCAATCTAGGCAGCAGCCCGGAATCCCGCTCAGAGCCCCGCCCCCACAGCCGGCGCCGCACGAACTGTGGCAGCTGTGGTCGGCAGCTCCTGCGAGAAAGCTGAGGCGGCGGAAAAGCGCCAGGGAGCGCCAGGATCTCCTGCCAGCACAGATATCGGAACAGGTGAGCCTAGTGAACACCGCAGCAGGATTTCTGAGTCGGGAAGAAGCTCAATCCAGGGAGATACATCTGAACGACATTCCTGTCTGCACGATCCCATGGTGAGTGGATTGGGCGCGCTGACCGGTTTTTTCTGAGTGGGGAAGAAGCTCCGCCCAGCGAGGGACATGCAAGCAGCTTTACTGACTGCAGGATCCCCGGGTCGGAAGAGCTGGCTGGGCGCCCCGACGGGATTTGTGACGGGGGGAGGAGCTCCACCCAGGGAGGAATACCTGAGTGGCCTGCCTGCAAGGTCCCTGGGGCGGCGAGCTGTTTATGCGCCCCAGCCAAGTCTCGGGGTAGGGAGTAGAAGTGGAAATCTCAGCAGATAGCTTAAGGGACATTGTCCCAAAGAGAAGGAATCATTGGAGCAGCCTCTGCAGCAGACCTTTGCCTGCTGAACTGCCTGCGGAATTTATAGCTCCACATTTTGAATCTGATACCCAAAACGGAGGAACAAAATGCACTCTCAAAACTCAACCCCACCCAGAACAAGTTTTGAATGTGAGGATACAGGGGAACCAGGAAGCCACATACCTGCAAGTTATGAAACAATTGCATCCGAAATGAAACAACTCCAACAGGCCATAAAAAAGCTTAAAGCAGAAATAAGCCACATACCTGCAATGATCTCTCAGACAAAAAAAAGAGCTGAAAACAATGATGGAAGAAATGTTCCGTACACATAGAGAAGAAATAGACAAAAGACTAGAATAAAATAGGAAACAAATGGAAACATAACAAGAGCAATTTAGGAAAGAATTACCAAGAATGAAACAGGTCCAAAGAGAATGGCAGGATTTGACAACTTACACTGAAAGCATGCAAAACCGCTTAAATGAAACCGAAGATAGAATTTCGGAACTTGAAGACAGCATAGCAGCTTATGAGTGTCAAAGGAAGCATCTCATGATATCATGAAAGACACAAGAAAAGTCAATCCAAAAGCTCCAAGATGAGGCAAAACATAACAATCTTCGAGAGATAGGAGTGTGTGAAACAGCAAGAGACCACACAAACGATATAAAAAGAATATTTGCTGAAATAACAGTAGAAAATTTCCCAAACAAGGTAAAAGATACTGAAGTTCAGTTAATCGAGGCATATAGAACACCAATGATCCATAACCCAAAGAAAAACACACACAGGCATATAATAGTCAAGATCCCAGATATCCAGCAAAAGAACACAATACTAAAAGCTGCTAGAGAAATGAAACAGATCACCTATAAAGTAAAGCCCATCAGGATCACAGCAGACTTCTCAACAGAAACCATGAAATCAAGAAGAGCTTGGAGCGAGATATTACAGATTCTGAGACAAAACAACTTCCAACCCACACTGATGTATCCTGCAAAACTATCCCTCAAATTCACTGGAGAAATAAAATATTTCCACGACAAAGAACAACTGAAGAACTTCATGACTGCCAAACCAGCACTGCAAGCAGCACTAAAAGATATTCTAGACGGAGAAAAAAGAGACCACAATTCCAAGAACAACATTAGAAATAACTCCCTAAACAGAACAAGCAAGTAAACAGTCAACAAACTAAGAAAAACATCAAGTAAATAACATGACTAGAATAAACCAACGTAAAACCATGATAACCATTAGTGTAAATGGCCTCAATTCAAAAATCAAAAGGAAAAGATTGGAAGAGTGGATTAAGGAACACAATCCAATGATATGCTGTATACAGGAAACACATTTTACTCAAAAGGAAATCCACAGGTTGAAAGTTCAAGGTTGGAAAACAATTCTCCATGCAACAGGACCCCAGAAAAAAGCAGGGGTAGCTATTATGTTTGCAAACAATGTAAACTTCAAGCCAAAAACAATCAAAAGAGATAAAGAAGGCCACTACATACTAGTTACGGGAAAGCTGCAAGAGGAAGAGGTAACAATCCTAAACATTTATACACCAAACCATGGAGCACCTAACTTTACAAGTCAAATCTTGACAGACGTAAAAAATCAAATAACTAATAACACTATTGTAATAGGGGCCCTAAACACCCCTCTGACGCAAAGAGAGAGGTCAACCGGACAGAAACTCAGCAAAGAAATAACCTGAACCAAAAGTGTGAACAAATGGACTTAGTAGATGTATACAGAGTGTTCCACCCCACAACATCAGAATACACATTTTTCTCAGCTGCACATGGGTCTTTCTCCAAAATAGACCACATTCTAGCCCATAGAGCATATCTACCTAAATGCAAAAGAATTGAAATTATCCCATGCATATTATCGGACCACAGTGCAAT